>JAWNNP010003804.1:0-125520 GCA_035044805.1 Leucophenga maculata | reverse complement strand
TCTTTGCATGATGCCGCTATCACACACACAAAGCGTTGTCAGGGTGGGGAAAAACCTCTACGACCCCTTTGATACCAAGAGAGGTTTCAGGCAGGGCGATGCTCTGTACATACAAAATATATCGATCTTCCAAAAGGAAGTGATGCTTTTCGCTTTCACCAATGACATCGATAGGAAGGCGTTTTTAGTGATTGAAAAACAGTCTCTGCTCATGGGTCTAGCGGTGAATGAGGACAAAACGAAGTACTTGGTGTCTTCTCGCACTCCGTAATCGCATCTTGGACTTCATTGATGTAGAAAACTTCGTCTATCTTGGATCAGAAATAACTAGCAACAACAAAGATAGCCAAGAGATCAGGCGAAGAATCGCGCTTGCATGAGAAGTAAAGCCCTCTTTCGAAAGTCGAAAATAAAAAACTATGAGACGCTGATACTCCTGGTGCTATTGTATGGCACAGAAGCATGGACCGCGGTTGAGTCAGATGAAAAAGCGTTGGAAGTCTTTGAGAGGAAGATTCTTAGCAGGATTTTCTTCATATTATTTCTATTTCGGTCCTATTCCGTATGAACCGCGAGCTAAACGAGCTATTCGATGAGGTAGACATAGTCCAGCGCATAAAATTCCAGCGGCTGCAATGGGCTGGTCACCTCATTCGACCGGAAACGCGTTGGAATGACCAGGTAAAACGACCAGCAAAACGACTGGCGCCATTTAGGTAAGTAAGTCCATATTGGTTGTAATACTGCTTTGTAAATAAGTATTTTCTTTCCTGTAAAGACAGATGAGTTAGGCCAAAGGAGCCAATAAAGAGATCCAAGTCTTAGTCCAAGTTGTCTACGCTTTGTAAATATGTGGTCGCGCCAGGTAAGCCGCCGGTCTTGGAGTATCCCTAGATATTTAGCATTAGCTGGCAGCACTTGACAGTTTTTAATGTACACTGGCGGACATGTGCCTGTCCTAAGAGTGAAAGTTTCTTGCACAGATTTTTGTGCGTTCACTTTAAATCGCTATGTATCTAACCACTTGCTAATGGTTATTAAGTTAGCTTGCAAGTTGCAGGATACTTGCATTGGACCCGCATTTTTTGCCATGATTACAGTGTCATCTGTAAAAGTAGCTGTATATGTTTGTACTGACAAACGTAAGGCCGCTGTGAACAATGTGTATAGCACTGGACCCAGGACACTGCCTTGCGGTGCCCCGGAGTTTATTTTGTCCGAATCTGTTAATACGTCATTAACTTTAACCACAAAGTATCTATCCTCCAAGTATGACTTTAAAATTTTAAACGCTTGGTAAGTGAGAGACCGTTTTAGTTTATAAAACAGGCCATGATGCCACACCTTATCAAAGACTTGTGATACATTTACAAAAACAGCTGTGTAGTATTCTTTTGGTTCCAGAGTATTTCTCGCACATATATAGACTCTATTAACTTGATCAATTATAGAGGGATACTTACGTAGTCCAAAGTAATGCTAAGGTATGAGTTGCTTCTCTTTATGATTATCCTAAGCCTTAAAAGCGAAAGTCGTTTAAATATTTTTGGAAGCGACTGGTAGTAAACTTATCGGCCTGTACGAACTTCGTACTACGAACATACCGAATCTAAAAGTTTGCCTGGTTGTAATATCAGGATAATCTGCGCTATTTTTTACTGGCCTGGAAAGTACTCGCAACGCAAGATAGAGTTAAATAACAGCGTTACAATTCTATATCCACATTCTGAAAGTTCCTTAGGGACTTTCCCAATGATTATATCATAGCCTGGAGCCATATTACTTTTTATATTAGTAATTGTTGCTTTAACTTCTCCTTTGTTAAATCCCTTGATCGGGATATCCATTTGAAATGGATAGTTTACGTACTCCAGGATATATACGTCCAATTCTGATGCTGAGCTAAAGCAGAAACCTTTCCTTTATCCTTGGAATTCCTTGCCCAATCTCCAGTTCTCTTTTTAATGGGGGGCATATAAGAAATAGGTTGACCAAATTTTTTTATGGCTTTCCAGAGTGAGTAATCTGTCGCTTTTGTAGGTGATAAGCTAACAAGATATCTGGTGAGCTCAGCATTGTTTTTCTCCTTTAGGATTGCTTTTACCTTTTCACGGGTCTATTGAAGCGTCTCTTGTCGTTGTGATTTCGTGTGAACTTCCATATTTTTCTCAACTTACGTTTTTCCCTAAGAAGTAACGATATATTTCTATCTACATTTAAAAGTATATTTTAATAAGGTTCTGTTAGAGTAGATTGCCAAGTTGCTTGCTGAATTGCTGTGTTAAAAATCTCTAGCGAAAATTTGATTTCCTTTGCAGATTTTAGAGGTAAATTCGTGTCTAAGGTTTCATTTACAATGTGCCTAAAATGCTCCCAGCTTGTCCTTTTATTATGAAGCTCTGGTTCAACATTAATTGTAGCGCTGATAGGCGTATGATCTGATGACAGGTCTAGGCAAGATACTGCAGCAGTGTGTTGTTTTGGTATTGCTTTCATTAAAAAGAAATCAATAACATCCGGTATTTTATTTATATCGCTAGGTCAATAAGTTGGAATACACGGTGTATTGGATTGTTGGGTTGGGACGCTTAAGTCAATGCCTGCTTTGTTTTTCAGTACATCCGAATAGGATTTGGGAGAACTGGGAGTTGGTATGGAGTTTTTAGCTTCCCTAGGCCTGAGTGCATCTGAGTGCGGGTTGATATGACATATTTAGCTTTTCTAGGCCGGAGTTCTAGGCATACCGTTGACATCGAGTGCCCTTAGGTATTTCTCATTTTGTTCTTGGAGGCGCATATGTTTTTTTTGTAGACAAAAGTGAGCTGCAGTTATGAATATTTGTGTTGCTTTTATTTGGTTTTAAACTGACATGTAAGAGGGATAGTGTTTTTTTTTTTTTTTGTGACAGCCTGTCTGATATTGTATTCATTCTCTACACTAAAGCTAAGCTCATTAATAGCCTCTTGTATCCCTTCAATATGGGTGGAGTAGTGTATTCCCTTAAGGACTGCACTGAAGCTTCGTTCCTGCTTTAGCTTGTATGAAACTCGGTGTTTCGCTCATTGAATGATTTTGTAATTAATGAGTATTTCTAGCTGCTGATTTCATGTTGTTCGTTGCTGGAAAACTGTTGCGGAGTTTTTATTGTGCTGAGCGGTGAATTCGTTGTAGGTGCCGTACATTGAGAGGCCCAAGAGAGACCTTCCGAAAGCGGATGCGCTAAGAGAGGATTTGGTGCAGATGTTTCGTTCTTATTCACAAAAGTAGAAGATGGAGTGATGTTTGTTGCGATCGTACTCACATTGGTCTGAATGGTTGTTCGGTGGGAGGAGAGGGAATCCGTTAGAGCTGCACTTGTATTGTTTATGTTAGCGGGCACAATTGGAGGTGTTGTCCTTTTCGGCGCTTTTTGCGTTTTTGGTGGCGATCTATACGGAGCAGCTTGAGGCAACATGCTACCGCGACGGCTACTTGTTGAGGCTATCTCTCTAATAATCAATCACAATAAAACCAAAAACCGTAACATCAACTTAAATCAACTATTCCATAATATCCAAACATGGTGCCTAAATTCTGGCGCAATCCTATAGCCCTACAAATGTAAATACATATCTGCAGAAAACAAAACTGCACCACACACATTCCAATACAAAACCAGACAAAGTAACAAATTTTAGAATACTTGGACTCACAATAAATCGTGGATACAACAGTAATTCACATATAAAAAACTAATACCATTACTTCTTAAACGATTAGACATAATAAAAACACTACCGTTCATTAAATTTAACTGCAACACAGCCATACTTATTTCTACAGTAAAGACATTTATCCAAAGCAAAAATGAATATGGCACAACTTTTTACGACTGCACAACAAAATAGCAACTTAAAAAAATAAACTGCGCTTTAATAATAGTACTGGGAGCTTTCCGAACTAAACCCATAACAAAAAAAAAGTGTTCTCCAATAGCTCATTCTTTCGTAATATCTTTAAAAGTAAATTCATATGTGGCATTCTCTGGAAAAAATGCCACCTTAAAAAAAAGTTCTCCATTTTTTTGGCAATTATACATCTTGTAGTATATGTGAAAATTAATAAAAAAAAAAGTATGATATTTGGTCCGTAAAATTCAGGGTTGCCATATTGGCAGGGTTCAAACTTTTTTGCCACAAAAAATTCGATTTCTCATAACTTTTAAACGAATGAAGGGATTTTAAAACAACAATACACTTTTTGTGCAAAATTTCTTAAACTTTAAAATTGCATATCGTAAATTGAACCCTTTGTGCCCCCTTAGATTTTTTTCAAGAATACCCCAAAATGTTCCTTATTTCATCACTCTTTTACCCTCCAACGGGCATTTCGGGTCATCAATATTTTGATGAGTTGCAAATAAAAAACCAGCTCAGCGAAACGCCCTGAACTAGAGCAAATGCTTTGCTTAAATAAAAGTTGCAGTAATTTATAGATAGAAAAAAAGGAGAACATTTTTTTTTTTAATTTTTTGTATGAAATTTTAATGCGCTGAGCTAGAATCTAAAGGGTCACAAGGCGTTAAAAATTTTAACAAATTTTTTGTATCAAATTTTTTCTATGAAATTTTAATTTAAAAAACATACGATAAACAGGTTTAAAGATTAAGAAATTGTGCACAAAAAGTCTCTTGGTGTTTTAAAATCCGTTCAATCGTTTAAAAGATATGGGGATTTGAAAATTTTGTGGCATAAAAGTTTGACCCCTGACAGTAGGGCTACCCTGCAATGCACGGACCTAAAATCATACTTTTTATTTTAGTTTTCACATATACTTGTAGTATATAATTGTCCAAAAAATGGAGAACTTTTTATTTTAGGTGGCATTTGTTCCAGAGAATGCCTTATATACACCTCCAGTTCACATACTCAGACGGCTCAAAATCTACACATCCTGCCAAGCTATTCAAATATATGTACAGCAGAAATAATTGCTATACTCGAAACTATCCAAATATTGTTACTTCAACCAAGCAAATTTATAATATGATCGCATCCCTCAAATTTATAGCCAATGTACAAAACCACACATATTACGCCGATACAATAAAAACAATGATCACAAACCACCCAAACAAAGTTCGGTTATTATGGATTCCAAGCCATAGTAGCATAAGTGGCACGATTTGGCAGATTTGAATGCAAAGGCTGTTAATGATATTTGTAGTTATTAATGGGTATTTTTTACCCATTAATAACTACAAATATCATTAACAAAATAGATATTAACAACTACTACAGAAACCAACAAAAACAATCTTACTGTTGCTTCACCGGCGGCGCCAGTAAAGCTGTCCAACATCCAAACAGCGGCGACGGCGTCACAGCTGTTGCACTAGCGACCTATTCGCAAGTGTTGCTGGTTCCACACTATGAAAATGAAACACACACAGTATCGAAGCACACAATTTGCTTGATATACACACCAAATCTCGATCCAGGATGAGTAATGAGTCCGCCTTCTTTGCGTTGCGTTCCCGAGCTAAAAATCCACCGATTAATCCCGTCGAGACGCAGACGCCAATATATATCTTCACTGATATACGTATGTAAATTCCACTTAAAGCTTAGATTATTTCTCGCTCTTAACTCAAATTGTCCGGAATATGGTCCAAGGTGGTCTGCGTTGCAGATCGCACCAATTATAAGTCTTCAAATTATATTTTCAGTCACCTTTGCTTATAATAAAAAGACTCGATAATTTTCACTTATAAATACACGTTCTTTATTTGTAACATATGTAAGTCCGATACTTGGAACTATGCACAATTTTGGTTAATGTGCCCTGCGACGCAGGTTGCACCAATTATTATTACTATTAAAATGCACTTAATAATAAACAAACTTAAAAGTATATATTTAAATGCTTCCAACAACAACATTAAGTTGGAGCATACAAAGCAAGCAAAAAACACTAGCTCTGCCCACCGCGGCAGAGACTTAAATTAGCGAGCTTGAGGCGGCGGAGACGAAATTGCAACTGTTTTGCTTCTCATGCAAGCGATCACAAAAAAAGTAAAAACAAACAAAATCTATGCAAAAGGTGGTGGGTTATTACAAGAACAAAATACTAATAGAGAGAAGTTGCTAACGGAATCTTCTCTATCGCTTGCTCTTTTCCTTATTCTGTTCTGCTATTTACAAGTTCACAAAATAACAAAAACTTAACCCATTATCGCCCTTTGCGGCGTAAACACTTACCAACCACAATATTTAACGACAAATTGGTATAAAAAAAAATCCAAACAACATAAACATTCTTAGCCAAATTAAATACATAAAACCTACTGTACTACCAAGACTAGACCAAATATTTAGACTTGTTCATGCCAAAATTACAAACCAGCACTACATTGATAAAAACATATCTACTATGTTTGAACAATATTACAATGAACATTGAACATCTTTTATAGAAATGCGGGGGCCACACAGCAGCTCGCAACTAATACCTTCAAAACCAAACAACATTAGGAATCCTTGAGAGCCTTTAAATCTTTAAATAACTTTAAACTAATAATATATTTCTTTAAAATAAACTAACCTTTATCGCAATATCTAAACACTAAAGTTCACAAAACTACATAATCATATCAAATAAGATTTTATCAAATACTAGTTTGCCATAGATGTAAATACATATCTATTTTTAAGAATTTATATAAAAATTACTATAATTTAATATTAAGCTAGCTGAAGGCCACAGTTGCAATGCTACCCACTTTTTTACTATAAGGTATACATGTTAAACGGATCTTGTGAAGTAATCAAATTTAGTTTGGTCAAAATCGGAGGGACGATGATATTAGTATACATACATCTTAATGGGATCGGAAGAAAATAAATTTATGAGTTTGGTCAGTTTCGGGCGATGCCCCACCCCCGTCTAACCGATAAACAAAATTCAACATATCTTTGCATCTATGCTACGGGAATGAAATTTGGTATACATGAGATTGGAAGAAAATTGCTTTATGAGTTTGGTCATGGTCGGAGTGAGCTGTGCCCCGTATAAGCGATAAAGAAAATTAAACATATTTCATATCTTTGCATCAGTTTGAAAGCGATGAAATTTGATATGATGGTAATGGGAAATTGTAACGGTAATGGGTAACGTTAGTGGGTAACGATAACAATAATGGGAAAGGGTAATGGGTAACGGTAATGGCTGAGTAATGTAAATGTTAATGGGTAATGGAAATAAGTAATGTTGTAATGGTAATGTGTAATGGGAAATGGTAAGCAGTAATGGTAGTGGGTATTAGTAATGGGTAATCTTAATATGTGTGTAATGGGTTATTGTAATGGGTAATGGATAACAAAAGTATGTAATAATAATAATAATGGATAATAATAGTGGGTAACGATAACGGTAATGGGTAACGGTAATGGCTGTTGATAACAGTAAGGGGTAATGGTAATGGGAATTGGTAATTTGTAATGAGTAATAATAGTGGTAATGTCAATGGGTATTGGTAAGGTCCATTGGACATGTGTAAACAGTTTGGTTTTACTGGCTGCTAGCGAAGCCGGCTGGGTTCAGCTAAATGTTGTGAAGTGTTCTAATAAAAGATAAACACAACAGGTTGCGTAGCAGAACACGCGGGGTTAACTAAAAATCATACAATGGCATAATAAACCAAGCATACTAAAATTAGACTTGAAAAATATTATTCTCGACGATACATCAAAAGGCGATTACAAAAGAAAGATAAAGATAGGGCTTAGCAACGCACGCCGGGTCCGCTAGTAACTTATAAATTTGTACCGTATAAGTAACGTGTTTAGTATCTGATAGCGGTTTTTAGCTGCACTTTGATATTTTCCAATTTTGTTACAAAACAATTACATTAATTAAAATTGAAAAATGTCTGCGTTGTAGCTTAGCTCACTCTTTATTGGGAATGATGCCTTAAGTGGAGAAAAGCAAAATTTATTGAAATTTAAAAGTCAAACTCTTGCAACCATTCAAATTTATTAGTACTTTCTAAAAGTTTAAAACGATAAGTCGAGAAGAGAACGATTGACAATATGTAGTATGAATAATTTGGTATTTTTTGGTAGATTTATAGTATTGATTTAGGGTATGAACTTTCTGAAGTCATGCACACTGTTCGTTGTCGTGCTTCAACAGATTCGATTACCATTGCGTTAAAAATAAAATAAAAGCAAACTTTTACAGTAACGCTTTCTGATTTTCTTTGTAATCATAGTTTTATCTTTTAGCTAGAGAAATACATTGTGGGAATATCAGGTGAACCTAAGCAGTGCTAATTGGTTTAAAATGTTGTTACCTATTTTATTGATTTTAGAATTATTTGCAGAGACATTTATACATTTATGTGTATATATGTAGATCAGAAAGAAAGAAATGCACTCTCAAGGCCAGGGTCAAACATCTCAGCAGCCATCCTCTTTGCTGCAGCAGCAAACTGTCGTAGCAAATCTTAATAATACTACAGTCAAAATAAATGATTCGCAATCACTATCATCTGTTGGTAAGTATACAAAATACAATGTGTACTGCCACCAACACATAAGCAGTTAAAATTATGTCTATACTTGTGTGTCATTTTGTTTGGTAATTTTCCAGTGTTTACGGAAAACTTTTGATTATTGCACGCAAAACTTTTTAAAATGTGTATCTACTCGCTGTGAATATTTGAATTAGAGTACATATGTATTTTATCTCTTTCTATAGGATTACTCGAATTGGCACATAGGGAATATCAGGCTGTAGACTACGAAAATGCCGAAAAACACTGCATGCAATTATGGCGTCAGGATAGTACGAACACCGGAGTACTATTGCTCTTATCATCAATTCATTTTCAATGTCGGCGGCTCGACAAATCTGCTCAGTTTTCAACTCTTGCAATAAAACAGAATCCACTTCTGGCTGAGGCATACAGGTACATTATAATTGCTTTGTTTTTACTCAAACCATTGAAGAATTGATTCTAATATCCAAATATGTACATATTGGGTGGTAAAAATAATTGATTCTAATTAGTATACAATTTTGTTTTAAATTAAATATTGCCATTGATTCTTTGAAAAAATATTTGAGGGTAGGAGGGATGATCCAACTATAAAACTATTGCATCTTTAGAATGGACAACAAAAAGTTATTAAAGGAAATTTTGGGAGCAATTTATGAATCAAAAGTATTTATTGGATAGGATTCCGTTTCGCTCCTTGCTGTGGTGTTACGACGAAGCTCTTTTTCTGTCTTATCAATAGGTTGTGGCTTGCCCACTATTGAATTGAGAAACTGTTTGTCTTTTACAACTGAAATTGTTTCTTACCGGAATGACTTGTCTAAAGAGGTTATCTTATCCTTTTCTGTTTTGGGAGTAAGGTTTTTTTTTATTGAAGTCAAAGAAAGTATCTGAATTGTCTAACCAGAATTATATTTTAGGATAACCTCCAAAAACAAACAGTAAATTTCAATTATATATACATATATATACATATATATATATGTATATATATATATACATATGTATATATATGTATATATAAATATATATATGTGTATATATATATACATATGTATATATATATATAAATATATATATGTATGTATATATATATAAATATATATATATGTATGTATATATATATAAATATATATATGTATGTATATATATATATATAAATATATATATGTATATATATATATTAGGGCGGTTCGATTTGTAGGATGTCAAAAAAATCGCTTAGGCACATATGATTTTCGGATTCTAGGAATCAAAATATATAATTTGCTCAAGAAACCATACCTCTAAAATGAATTCTGATGTCCCTCGTTCGATTTTTAAATATGTATATACATATATATATTTATATATAAGTATATACATATATATGTGTGTAGATATATATATATAAATATATATGTATATACATATATATATATATGTATATACATATATATATATATGTATATACATATATATATATATATATTTATATGTATATATATAACGGGTGCGCCATATCGATATGAAAATATTGAATAACTTTGGAAAAAAACAAAAATTCATGGAAAATGTTTTAAGTTTATTTACATTGATCCTTTACAATTCATTTGAGTTATTTTTTGAATACAATATCGACCAAATGGCCACCTTTGTTCTTGATGGCAAAAAGTGTCCTTTTTCGAGCATTTTCCATGACTTTCTCGAGCATATCGGCCGATATATTGGCCATTTCGGTGCGAATATTCTCCTTGAGCTCTGTGATGGTCTTGGGCTTGCTCATGCACACTGTGTTCTTCAGATAACCCCACAAATCCGTCAAACGCGGCGGCCAATCGATATCGCCTCTTTTTTACACAACGCGTCCAGGTAATTTTCGCTGCAAAAACTCTATTGTATCGATTGCTGTGTGACATGGGGCCCCGTCTTGTTGAAACCATAAGATTTCTAGACCCTTTCGACGCATCTCCGGGCACACAATGTGCGCCAGCATCCACCGATATCGCTTGCCGTCGACTGTTTCGCCTTTTTTGAAGAAGTAAGGGCCGATGATGGTTGTTAAGTTATTCATGGCTCAAATTGTACTAAATTGACGTGTCCAAAATGTACCTACACAAGGCAATCGCTTCACGAACGTCAAAGCTATTCAGTGTTTCTATACCGAAGCTCGATATGGCGCACCCTGTATATATATATTTATATATATATACTAGCTTTTACACCCCATCCTATTTTGTCCAAACTTAACAGGTTTTATACATATAAACCTTCCTCTTCAATCACTCTATCTATTGAAACAAGTAAGGAAATAACAGGAAAGGCTTTTCACCAATGTGTGTGCGTCGATGATTCTTGAGTACATTCAACGCAGAAAACCGCATGGGACACATCGGACATGCATACGGCCGTTCACCGGTGCGCTTTCGTGTGTGTTTCATCAGCGAAGAAGACGTGCTAAACTTAGCATCGCAGACATCACAGGAATATGGCTTATCGCCAGTGTGCAAACGTTTGTGTGAGACCAACTCAGCATTGGTAACAAACACACTGGGACATTGATCACAAATGATTTTTATTTTTTAAAATCATGAAGTTTTCAACTTAAGACAAAGTAGCATATAAAGATTTGTAGTTCAAAATAAATTAGGCTTACACGAAAACTTTTTGATTATTTAAGTCCAAAATGGCACGGCAAGGATTCGGTACATGAAGAAAAATTTTTGGATAAATATGTTTACTCTGGAGATTGAAATCTATATACAAATAGGCAAAAGCAAAACAATTTAACCACTTTAAAACATAACGTATTTGCTTAATTTTTTTTATTTGAAGAGTTTTCAAGAGGATCACCGTTCATAACCAGTTTTGTATTCTAAAAACATGGTAAGGCGATCGGATAATTTTTAATCAAGTTAGATGTGCAGAAAATTAAATAATGTAGTTTTGAAAAAAACTTGTTTTAAGTATGTAAATTTATTGATTTTATTCCCTTTGAGCAGCTACTAAATAGTAATTCTTTTTCAAAATATCACAGGTTTGCCCCGTCATTGTTTGTTCTGTAGAGTATACTATGTTTATAGCAAACGTCAAAAATGTCTGCCATATAAACGGTATCCTCTTTTCAACCCGCCTGGTTGTCCAGTGTAGAGTATACAAACTGAGTTGCATAATTTCAGCATTTCTTTTTGTGAAGCAATCTAAATTGAAGAATTTTTTATAAATGTTCGACTCTGTTGCTCTGCAAAAAACACAACTTTTGAATCTAAAAACAAAATTATTTTTTGCATACAAAAAGTTTTAGAAAACCCAATTGGGGCGTTTAGTGACTCCATAAAGAATATATTTTCCTGTTTATCTCAATAAGGCGAGTCGATCTAGTAATATTTGTGTGGTTAAGTGGTTGTGTAAACTGGATTGACTCCCATATTTGTCATCCAATCTTAATAAAAATTGGTATGTAGACTATGAGGCCGGCAATCATTCAGGATGCGCATTATCGGTATACCACATCCAGTTTACAGCATAGCTGTAATTTTTTTTATTATATTGAATAATAATTTGAAATGTACTATAGTATAGTAATGAGACCTATTCTTAATATGTGGATAAATGGGCGTGGCACGTCAGCTGTACTAAATAACCTTAACAGCTAATTTATATTTTTTTAAGCGATTTGGTACGAATTGGTACCAATTTGGTACGATATTTCTCTCTACAAAAGAAAAATAACCGGTGAAGTTTATCTGGCTTGCCTTTTCTTCATTTTAATTTGAGAATTTTTTAAATTTATAGTTTTTTCCCAAAATAATTAAAATATGCAGATTTGAATTTCGAATTTCATCAGCCGATTTTCTGAAAATACTCCAAATAAGTGTTTAGTCAATATGACAGTCTAATGAGGCAATATAAAGCAACACGAAATAAAAAACGCGTCCTATTGCATCTTGTGTTATCTTTCCGTACAAAATTGGATGGAAATATTGAAAACTAGATCGTGTAAACCCAATTTTTTCATCTTTTCTTTCCTTCCAATATTGTAACACAACACTCTGTAGCTTAAGAAAATGTAGTAAAACAATTGTTCAGCATTTATAAAGGCTCACCAGTGGCTGTGGTCTTGTTAGCATTGACTCAAGTTGTTAGGAATGCCATTCCACCGCGTGCCCGGTCGATCTCAATTACCAAAGTTACATCTATTTGTCTTTTCGGGATTTAGATGTTTTATATTAGTTACTAGATGTCTACCGAATTCTTCATTTCGTGAGAGCGTAACTTTTGTGATTATCTGTGTTGAGCTCTCCGTCAGTGTCCAGTGTTACTTTGTGCTTTTCCACTGATAATAGAATCGGTAGACTTTCAACATCTTTACTTCATTGTCCGAACCTTGCGTGCTTACTGCAAAACTATACCGACTTGTGATGTGTTTGAATTCTTTGGTAATTTGAAAAGGTAATTGGTTCCTTTAAAATCCGTGCTACCATGGTTGTATTTTCAAAAATGACTGTCACTTGATGACATATAAAAAAATTTTGCTCGTACTATTGTTAATACTTTAGTGTTTTGCACTGACACTGAATAGTCAGCAAACTATTGTGGAATACAGAGTCTACTGGGATCACGAGGGTGTGTTGTTTTATGAGACCTCTACTTAACGCAATTGATTTCGTTTGAAGAGAGCGATTGTTGTAAACGACCCGAATATGCGACCAGACACAAATCCATAATTTTCATCATGACAACGATCGGCCACATGTTGCAGGACCGGTTAGAAACAATTTGGAAAACTGTGTGTAGGAAGTTTTACCTCACCCGCCTTATAGCCCAGAAAGGAGCTCTTTTGATTACTACTTGTTCAGATCAATGCAAAATTCCCTCACCGGAATATGCTTCACTTCAGAACAGAGTATTTAAAATTGGCTCGATTCGTACTTGGCCGCCAAGCCGGAGAAGTTCTTTTGGATGGAATCCACAAATTGCCAGAAAAATGGGCAGACGTCGTAGCTTCTGATGGACAATATTTTGAACATTGAATGTATAAGCCTTAATTTAAAAAAAAAAAAAAAAAAAAAAAAACCGCACGAATTAATGCATACTCTAGTAAAAGCCATTCCGGAGTAGTTAATATTTTAAACATTAATAATGTAGTTTAGCAGGCTCGAAGTCCAACAGAAAAAGAAAACACAGTGTTTTATTTTTTTATTCCGATATATTTCGAATCTGTCGAATATGTCTCGTTCGGCGTGGAGTACGTCACTAGCTGCTCTTATGGCAAAATTTAAGAAAAGAAAATTAGTTCGTTGACTAAGACTAAGACTTGATATTTTACAGCAAGAGAGTAGTTATGGAAAGTATGGGAATTATGTACAAACTTTGGATAAATTTTACAACAAACTCAACGAAAATAGATATTTCTGCTAGATAACTGGCATTATGTGAGTTTAGCGTTAATGTTTTAAAATGTAATTTTATACCCCTGAAGAATATCCTCGAAGAGTGCCGAATTACCCGGAATACAAAAATGAAACACTTTGTTTACACCCACCCAGTAGGATGTAAGTATAAGTTTAAATCTTTGCTTAAAATGAAAAGGTGCGACTATTCTGTTCAAATTCCTCCTGAGTATATTTGAAACTGATACATTTACTTTTAAGTTTTCTCACTTTCAACGCTTTGACCAGGATTGGAGCGAATATAAGTACCGAACATAATATTCTGGTCATTCTTTATTTTCCCGTATATTAAAAACTGTAAAAATTGTTCTAAATTTTATGAATAATGCACCAGGATTATGTGGAGCTTTCTTTAGTCCGATTTCGAAAAGACAGTCTACACAATATCACTACATGTTACTTGTTAGATAGGACTGAGTCCTGAAGAACGCCGGCACTCATAAGATAATTATTTCTTCTTTCGTCTGACAGAAGGGTTTTTAATGTCCAGAGTTACTAATTTGCAATATTTTTTGCTGCTTCGTCGCTAATGTGTTGAAGGTGCAGCGATATCAGCTACCCATCTTTATTACGATTACTGTTGCGCATGCTTTTATAAATCCCAATTGAGAGTCATAGAGCAAGTAACCCCTTCCGTTTTTTTTTAGTTCTTAGGTAGTGCAACGTTGCAGGCTATTAAGCAGAGCTCGCAAATAACAATTGGCCGTACTTTGTTGTCCGTAAATAAGTCTCATTTACAGACACATTGACCAAAAAGTCAGAGAGGAACCATTCACTTCGAGTCTTAAGTAAAACGGTCTGCGCTCAACGAATAACCAAAATTTTTGTTGAATTTTTATGTTAGTGAACAGATCGCAAAGAAAAAAACGGCCAACACTTTTTTGCGAGCTCTGCTATTTAGACATGTGCTGTACAGTTCATTCTATGTTGGACTCTAAAATGAACACTGTTGTGAACATATTAGGTTGGAACAAAAAGTCGTTCGTATATTCGCCTTTATTTTAAATTTTAATTAAATTGTGTACAGTCTTCGGATTTAGTTCAAATAAACGCCGCTTTGATCAGTAAATTGTTGCTAATAAGATTCCAACTTCATTATGCCCCGCTCATAAAAGCTTGCTTCCCTATTGGCAAAAAAGCAGAGCTCGCAAGAATTGGTCCCTCTATTACATATTGTCAGCAAAAAACCTGTCGCTTGTAGACACAATTCGAAAAGGTCTTGAAAAAACACTCAATCGTCTTGAAAAAACACTCAAACCGTTTCGCGGACAATTTGCTCGATTGGGTCAGTAGCTGAGCGACGAACGAGTCTGTTCGTTTTGAGCGGTCAACAAAAGAGCGATCGTGTGTTTCGCTCAAACCGAAACCCGAGAGCGAGGAAACGAAACGAAAAATTTGGTTGTTGTTGAGACCGCGAGCGGCCATTTCATTTTTTTCGGTCTTTTGAGTGAGCAGACCGCGCAGAAAAATTTGGTTGAGCATATTTTACGAGCTCTGCAAAAAAGTAAGACAGTCGATTTCGCAAGCCACTTTTGAGGTCAATTTCTCGCCAGCTAATTCGTTCGATATTGACGAAGAGATGGTAATCCGATGGTGTCAGGTACGGACTATAAGGAGCTTCTGGCACGTCAAACTGTGTGGTCTGACGTTGTCCTGATGGAACACCATACCTCTCCATTGGCCAAAGATGGCCGCTTCTGGGCGAGTCTGCCTTTAAGCGGTCCAGTTGTTCACAGTAGTTTTGGCCATGCGGAAACAGCTCATAGTAGATGATTCCCTGCTAATCCCAACAAACACACAGCAAAACCTTCATGACAGTCCATCCGGATTTTGAAACCGTTTGGCCCGCTTCGCCACGCTTCACCCATGAGCGTTTGCGCTTCACGTTGTCTTAAGTGAATACTTAACAAGATATACCTAATTGAAAAAACGAGCGGGAAATACGAAAAGATCTTTATTATCTTGATCGAATATGATGCGTTTTCATTAAGAGCCAGTTAATTTAAAGCGATGGAAGAAGACTGCATGATGATCGCCGAATGAAAACTCTTCGCTCACTGCCCATGCCGTGTGCAGTGTAAAATATTTAGCAACAATTTAATTGTTCGCTGCAGTAATCTTGAAAAATTTAATTTGTTCCTAGTTCTTTCCCAGTTGGCAGTACTAAACTATTTTTAATATTAAGAGGCTGCATTTCTTGCTACCATGCTTCTAGCGAGCTCTTGTATTCGCTTCCAGTATTCATAGCCATACAAGTAGCGTCCAAGATCCATCTAGTACTCTAAAGGGTGGGGAAGGGTTAATTCCTTACAAATTCATATTTTTGCGGTGCCCCTCATGACTCGGTGCTGGATCATCTGAAATCAAAAAATTCAACGTTATTTTGTTAGATAATCGCTTTCCCTAGGGAAGCGCTTTGAAGGGAAAACAGTTCTTGTCAGTTTTCTCTCACATACCACTTGGAAACCTGCATGCAGTGGTGTTGACGCCGGTCTAACCTACTATCTCGTTACTGCTCTACCTGCTTGCCCTGACACATTCTGGAATTTCCCCTATCAACAGATATAAACATTCTGATGATGCTTGATTTTATACTCTTCAGAATATAAGCATAATATAAACCAAAATTATATATAAATTACCTTTATTTATTTATTTATTTAAAAACTTATCATAGAGTTAAAATTAAATGATAAGAGAAATTAGCAATAGCTGCCTTTAATTTCCTGGGTATACAGACATTGTTCATTGTAGCTCTGTATAAACCCGATGTCGCGAAGCGCTGCGTCAAGCTTGCAGTTCACTCTCATCCTGCGTGCTTGAAAACTAATAGTAGCCTCAAAACCTACTGAGAACCGCTCTCGTCATAATATCCATTGGGCTGTTGCATGTATAACACGGCGCACAACTTACTGTTTAACTAAGCAATGCATACATCTATCAGATGCAAAATATTTTTCTCTCTGTTGATATAGCCATAATCAAACGTATTGTCTTGTACCGACAAACGGGCGAAGTTTCTTTATAGCTAACGCCGTATTTCTCCAAACATGCTGTCGCAATTGACCGACCCTTGTAGCGTCGATGCTGCCGTCCTCATTTCTTTTAATAGTGTGTTCCTATTTACAATTAAAAGCTTTCTATCCTGCCGGAAGATCTGCTACTTCCCACGTAACATTTACCACCAAAGATACTCACTATTTTTCCATGACTAACTGCCAAAAATATGTATTTTCATTGCTTACAGCCTATGTATAGTCTTGTGTGAACTACTTGGAACCGGCTTGCATAATCGGACGATCTTTGACCTCCTAGCATGCTCTTCTTCTGCGCTGGCATAGTTCTCACTATCATCGTCGCCTTCGCTACTTTCTTGTTCCTCACCACTGAAGCCTTTATCTTTTCCGTAAGTAGCACGCTGTCTGCACTTCTTCTGCCCATAACGTTTCGCTCATACCAGAATGTACCAACAAACTAAACTGCACGCCATTTCGACAAAAGTGAGATTTGCTCTCTCTGTCACTCCATTCTGCTGTGGGCTGTACGGAACTGTAAGCTGACGCGGTACACCATTCTTTTGCAGGTATTCATCAAATGGCTTGTTGACGAATTCGTGACCTGCCTGACGTTAACTAAGTTTTTAAACGCTATTTCTCAAACACATGGTCATTCGTTTTGAGAAAGTCAGCGAATATACGCCTCGACTTGTCGTCTATGAATGTGACAAATTATCATGCATGTCTTGCAAGATTTGCCTCATTAAAATTCGCTTTGTCGATACAAATCAATAACGACTTCTTCACAAGATCAGTCATACTGTCGTATGCCATAAATATGCGCTTGCTTACGCAGCGTTGCAACAAAAGTTTCGATCATCATCAAACACATACCTTGCTTTTTAACTGTTAACAGCTTTGCTGACTGAAAGAAATTTACATCTTTAGACTAGAACGTATAATACATGTTCCAGTGATATTCTGCTTGATTTAGTTACGAGGTTTACCTGTACCGAAGGTACAAGAGCCTATTGGTTTTGTGCAAATGTATGTAACAGATAGAAATAAAGGTTTAAGACCCCCCCCCAAAAGTGCCTCCATCATTGTCAGGAGTTATAGAGAACTTGATATAGCCATGACCGTATGTCCGTCAGTATGAACGAAACGATCTCGGAAACGTTCTTTTTGCATTCGACTAGGACTTCGCCGGAATTTTACGAGTTTATTTTTAAATTTTGACCAAAAAGCTCGATCAAAAAGTGATTTTTATAAAAACACACATCACATATTTGTCGATAACAAAGCCGCTTTCAACATGCCGATACAAACTAAGTATTTGGACGCCCTATGTTCACTAGGTATCGCAGCGAAGATACCTAGTGAAAATAGGTATCTTTGCAGTAGCATTTCCAATATTTTCATAAAAAATAAGATGAGACTTAACTCTGTCGTTTATATCCGGGCTTCCTCATACTGTATCGCGTACATTAGAGTTATGTCCAAGGACTGAGGACTGCTTCTTTGCATCAACCCACTTTGTCAGCCATTAAAATTCTGCGGGTTGTGCCTTTAGATCCTGTGGAGCAGGATGCACTGAACGTTGACTTTTCAATAGCACATTCCACCGTCACGACCGTACTTTATTAAAACATTAACGAAGTGTAGTTCCAACTCAACTTACTGAGATCAGGTAGAAGAAGTTATAGTTTGGTGGATTCGGCAGAAACCTTGTAACCTGACCTAAAATTTCATGCACAAAAGCCACATTGGCGTTTACATTTCCTCCTTGGTTACTTTTATGAATATTTATCCGGTAACCTTCATTGCTGGTGGGTTCTTCCAGCGTTTGCAAAACAGTTCCCAGCATCATCACAGCAATGGCCGTTGTCGTCCGACAACATGTCCACGACATGTCCTGTCGCTTCCACCAAAGCCCCCAGACAGAGATCATGCTATACCTAATAAATCTACTAAATGAGACACGGCAAGATGTTGCTGATTCACATCGGGTGCTGTCTTCCTCGCTTCTTCAATGTGTTGTGGCCTGGAAGCTTACTCGCAGGCACATCCACTTTCGCCATTTCTGTCGAGCACTGTCAAACATCATCTGCTGTACAAACACACACTTTGGATTCCGTTGAAGAACTCATTTTATTTACAATGTTCTTGTTCTTATACACTATTTTTACGAGCTAGTTGGACTGTATAATTATATTTGCGTTGATATGAATCTTGCGTTGGGTACTAATGTTTGTATATTAAAAATGTGTGCGCTGCATTGATCGTTCTGTCATCCACGCACATAATTTATGGATGATCATAAATTTAATTGTAAGAAGCACATGCTCAGTTTGTACACATCTTATCGCACAGCGTGTTTATTGTTACACGCACAAGCAGAGGGCACAGTATATTTAAAAATTTTGTGGGAAGTAAATGTGGTATTTTTGTACTTGATAACCATACAAGCAGCGTACACTTATGTTTGAACATCTGCTTTTCGCATAGTCGTCACATCCGTGGGTTCTTTGCGAAGTGTCCCTACCATTCATAATTATGAACTAAGTTATTTTAATAACTTCAAAAGTATTTTACAATTATTTGGTATATAAAAATTATATTATCTTATACATATACGGCAACATTTTCCGAAAATAGCATAAAAATCCGCCACTGGTACAAAAAGTAGGGAATATTTTGCTAGGTTTTGCATTTAAATTGAGATTTTTTGAAAAAGTACCTTTTTTCATTGAAAAGATATGTGTATCTTTGTATTGTTATTAAATAAAACTATTTTATGCATATTAATTTTAATCAACTGAATAAAATTTAATTTTTCAACAGTAACTTAGGCAACGTATATAAAGAAAGGGGACAATTACAAGAAGCTCTGGATAACTACCGTAGAGCAGTCCGATTGAAACCTGATTTTATTGATGGATATATCAATTTGGCGGCCGCTCTAGTTGCCGCACGTGACATGGAATCTGCAGTACAAGCCTATATTACTGCGCTACAATACAATCCGGCAAGTTTTATATATACTTATTTGCACATTGCGTTCTCTATAATTCTTATTTGTTATTATAATTTTTTTAGGATCTATACTGCGTTCGAAGCGATTTGGGTAATCTTCTCAAAGCCCTTGGTCGACTGGAAGAGGCTAAAGTAAGATTTTGCATTTTAAAATAATTGTTATTATAGGTCGTATTAAATATTCAAGCAATTTTACTGTATAATAGCTTTTAACAGTGATTGTGCACTTTTGAAGTGGCCTAGTTAAAGGTTGGAAAAGGGAGCCAAATGTTGCATATAGAAAACAAAATTTCCATTTTTAAAGTTGTTGCTAAACTGGAAATAATACTGGAACCGAGTGTACTCGACCTCGATATAAACTGTCCCCTGTCTGGCGTTCTTTATTTGAACCAGTGATTTATATATAGAGGAGGGGGAAAAGAGGGTTTAATTTCGATGTTTCTAGCCTAAAATTCAACACACCGCCTTAATACTGGTAATGTAACTTTAAAGGACAATAAATATCCAAATTTTAATGTTTGATGAGGATAAAAGTAATAGTTTTCTTTTTAAAGAAATAGTCTGAAATTTAAAAAAAAAAATTGTATTCCTTCCACCCAACCAATTATGTCACTGATGCTCATTTGCTGAGGTTTATACCAATGTTCCACCTTTTAGCCCATTTGCCAAATTTATAAAGATATAACTGTAGCATATCAGTGGCGTTGTACAAGCACTCGTCTCTGGCAAGGATGGCCATGTCGTTCGCAAATGTAGCTGTGAGGAAGTCTTGGGAATCTACCATCGGGATGGTGTGCCCAGTGGGCATATCCAAAGTGAATTGAATATACAAGGTGGGATTTAGTATACTTCCCTGTGGAACACCTGCGCAGATTTTTTTCGTACTCGACTCCACACCACCGAAAGGGTTCTGTCGATTAGAATACCACTCAATACCAAAAACAGCTGTGGTGGAAGGATTCCTTTTAATTTGCATAATAGACCGTCGTGCCATATCCTGCCAAAAGCCTAACGGATGTCCAGGTCAAAAGCCACTGTATACTCCTTTGCCTGGAACTCATCTAGGATATTCACCAGCCTATTCAGCTGCTCAGGGGTTCCGTGTGCCTTCCTGAAGCCAAACTAAAATGGTGGTATCCTTTGGTTGACCTCGTCGATCGCCTAGTATCCTCGTCAACGGGCATCTCTCGAATAGTTTCGCAGTGGACGACAGAAGACTGATGGGTCGGTATGACTCAACGTCAGACGGGCTCTTCCCGAACTTGTGTATCATAACGAGTTGAGACTTTTTCTCAAGTTTTGGGAAGTGCCCAATTCTCCACGCAACGTTAAAAAGAAGTACCATCTTCGCCTGGGGCCTTTCTATTATTAAGCGCTTTAATGTGGGACTGAATCTCCTCGATAGTGATAGGATTGGCTGAGACAGCCAGCTGAAATACTGAGGTGGGTTTTCTTTTGATGCATTGAGGGCAGCCGAGTGCACTTTATTGAGAAAAAGCTCATACGCGTCTTTAAGTCTTCAGGCCGTATAATCTCTAGGTTCAAGTCCAGGGTAATTCTAGCTCCTTGCGAAAAGCAATGAGGTTCGTACCAGGCGACAACAATCATATTTTTGACGCCCTGGCCTGCGGAGAGGTTGCTACTTCGAACACGAGGGGGATCCGACCTGCGACGAAATCGATTACCCTCTCTCCGTTATTGAAGGAAGTGTCTTAAATGCTAAATTATTCGACGGTTTGGCCAAAGATTCCTTCCTTCCCAATTTCGGCGTTGAAATCGCCAAGCACGATTTTACATCGTATTTCGGGCAGCGCTCGTAAAGACGTTCCAAGCGCTCATAGAACTCATCTTTAGCATCATCGTCCTTCTCTTCCGTCGGGGCGTGCGCTTAAATCAGGCGAATAACCAAGGTTGTCTTTTTATTGAGCTAGGGATAAAAGTATATGAAATGCATCTGTCAAAATAATTATGAATGTTGAAATAAAAAAAAAATTCAATGCCAAATCAATATCTGTACAGCACATTAGAGCGAACCAATCAATACTGAAATGTAAATAATTCAACTTTACGTGGTCAGTTTTTTTAAAGAATCTGAAACGTCGAAGACATTTATTGCTATCCTGTGAACTGAAATGCAAGTTGGTTGGATGGTAGTTATCTTCTGGCAATGTGAACTGTGGATTCATATTAAAAAATATATCCAAACCTATTTACAAAAACCAGATCAAGAGTGTGGCTCATAAATTTCACAATCGCAGTGAAATTTATGAGCAGAACTGCAGTGGAAAGTCTTTAAATTCATTAATGGTGTTTAGAACACGTCCATTTAAACCAGCACATAGCTAGCACACAAGGCGTTGGCAATGACGATCAGAAAAGGCAAGAAAGGCTAGACAGTCTTATTGATCTTAAACAAAAAGTAAGAAACGCATTCGTAGAGTATGTGGCTGCATTTTTGTTTGTTTTTGCCATAACTCAACACAATTGAAAAAAACTACAATATCTGGCCAAATACGCAGTGTCACTCTATATCTTTTGCTTCAATGCGAGTTGGTTATGGCTATTTCAACGTATGGCTCTTTTAATGGACATAAAAATCTAATTTTATGAATCTCTCAGTTATTATTTTATTAATTTTTTATACGCACTAACAGTTCTAATTTATACAAAAATCAATTGCATGTGTAGCCATGTTGTAAAAATTGTAAATGGCACATTTCGGCAAACAATGGTTCATACCTTCACTGTGCATTGAATATAGGTTATAATAAAACGACTGTTAGAAAAAAGCGTAAAAAATTTAATTTTTTATATGGCCTACTACTAAACGACGCTAATTTCAAAGTTTTTATATGGAAAACTATTATATTGCAGCATAAAATGAAGCATTACCCTCACAAACTCTCCAACCTCCATCCCCATACTTAATTGCACCCACTTTGTAAGTAAAACAATTTAATTTTTTAGTCTTAAATTTTAAAACATTTACGAGCGTGTAAAAAGTATTGGTTTTTCCAATGGTAATGTTAGCTCTTGTTTATATGAACTTATGAACACTCTTGTTTACCTGACTAAGAATTTAATAATAGGTATAATTAATCGTAAAAATTTTTTCGTTTTAGGCTTGCTATCTCAAAGCAATAGAAACTTGCCCAGGATTTGCCGTAGCTTGGAGCAATTTGGGTTGTGTCTTCAATGCACAAGGAGAAATTTGGCTAGCAATCCATCACTTCGAAAAAGCGGTGACTCTCGATCCGAATTTTCTTGACGCTTATATAAATTTAGGAAATGTTTTAAAAGAAGCCAGAATTTTTGACAGGTAAGTCAAACAATTTTGAATATAACAACTTACCAATTAAAAAGTTAAATAAGAAATGATGTTCTAAAACTTGATTTTAATTAAGCAGACAACTGCAGTTTAGAAAAATATCGAACAAATTCACAATAAATATGAATAACTTTTCTAGGTAGATTTATTCATTTTATAACTGTTTTAAATATTATGAAATTTTATTTACAACCTACAACAAATTTGTAGACAAATTTTTACTGTTTAGATCGCGTAAATCTCTCTTCTGCAGAGCTCTAAATGCTGTAAACACTATCTGCAATAGAATAGAATATTTGCTCCACCGAAAAAAGACTATATAGGGGTAAACAATTTATATTTTTGGTGTGTGCCAATGAAGTAATAAAAAAATTAAGTGTTTTATAGTACCGAATTATCGCTAAAATTAGTTATACCGGGGTTAACTTTCACGTTATTTTTTAATATTCAGCTATTCGTAACAACGTAGAACTTTATATTTAACTCTAGTTTGACCTAACTTCGCAGTTCATTAAAGTTAACACAAAGAGAAATTTAAATTAAAAAAAAAGTAATCTGCCTCACCTATATAAGCAAACTATTGAAGTGAAACTGTAACAAAATCGAATCAACTTTCAAAATAGTCACCTGAGATGTGTTCAATAATATTATTCATTTATTTCATTATTTTGTGCTCCAAATGTTATAAGTGGCTTATGATAAAAAAAATTAGATACAAATTTTCGTGTATCTACCGTGTTTAAAATGCGTGTAAATATAGCGTCTATCGTAGTTCCATGTTTTGTTATTGATTTTGTCGCATAACTTGACATTTTTCTTTGAGAAAATTTAATAAGTTGATTAGCTCACTCATTAAAAGATTTTTGATTTTAAGCTAAATTTAAAAATTTTAGTTAGCTCAAATGAATAAAAAAGAGAAGAATTTTCTTCTTTATTTTCAGTTACAGCTGACAAAGATTTACATTTGGTTTTAATGCTTAAATAATCTCTCTCACTTATGCATAAACACTCATTTTCTATGCTTCAGTCTTCTCATTAAAAGAAGTTAGGATCACTACGCGAGCATTCCCAATTCTCGTCCACTCTGTACTTTAACTCAATGTTTTTTCTGTCGCACGATACCCCTTTTTTTTACAAAACGTTCAAATTTAGCCTCCGTAAAAAGTTTCACTTCAAAAATTTTCTTCATAGTATTTATATGTGCCGAAGGTACAAGAGCCTATTGGTTTTGTACAAATGTATGTAACAGGAAGAACTAATTGTCGGAGACCCCCCAAAGTTACCCCCATTGTGGTCAGGAGTGATAGAGGAGTCGATATAGCCATGTCCGTCCGTCCGTCTGTATGAACGAAAGGATCTCGGAAACGGTAATAGATAGAGACTTCGTGTTTTTTGCATTCGACTAGGAGTGCTCCGGAATTTCACAAGTATATTTTAAAATTTTGCAACCCTCCCCCCTTCCCCATAAAATCACCCCTTAGGCACAAAATTGTGTACACCAATATAAAGTTAACGTCCTTCTACGCCCAAATCAAAAAAGTTCATCAAAATCGGATAATAAATGACGATTTTATAAGCAATTGAATTTGAACGACCCCCCTTTTCTTTTCATTCATATTCAGTGAGAAGTGGTCATGTGTTTGGTCATATGCTCGGGAAACATTTAATGTGTTTGTTAGGCGACCTGAACTGGTGCAGGGCCTCTTACAGTCGGTTACGCCCGACTGAAATTTCCTTACTTGGTAATGAAAATGTAGTGATAATTTTGGTGGTTAATATTGTTCCCATTATACATTATAGCTGAATTAAGACGAGATGGAATCAACCAGCGCTTTAATGGTGAATATATTGATAATTGCCCATTCTCGTGCTATTGCCAATTTAAACTGCCTAGCTGTCGCAAACTGTCTCCCGTTCTTGAAGACTTTAGCAGAGAGCTTACCAGTCCGGACTTAACGCAGCCAGTTCAGTACAGGTATAATTCTGTCTATAAAGAAGCTTGTAGTCATCCGTTCTCTGTGTATGGACACATTGTACTATTGAAAAGTCCAGTCATGGACTTTGTGCAGCATAGGTCTCGTGCCATAGCTCAGCGTCTCTTCAGGGATGGCACCGACCACCGATAACAGGAAAGGTAGATGCAACAACAACAAAAAAAATCAATTTATTCTACTCTATCGAACAGAGAAATATGTCAATACGCTTGCGATGGTGATGCTGAGAAATCTGAGAACAAAAGTAGCGAGATCATCGGCGTTACTGATCCCTCGTGCCCCACCCTTCCTGAAGTTGCCTACAATATCCGCTACGGCAACTCCCCATTAATAATGCTCTAAAGCATTACACGCGTAAACTACTGTTGCATATCATCTTATCCATCATTCTCGAGTAATCCACCATTAAGAACTAATTCATTCATTTTCCATTTTTTTCCAAATACATACAAACTTTTAATATAAATTTCATCTATTCCAATTTTATAATAACTTATATTTTAAATTGGAAGATTTCATGAAAAAAACTACTTATGACAATTAAAAAAATGTTGGCTGCGTCGCCTAATTCACAATATTTAGACAAATGTACTGTATCAGCCTAGAGAGTAGGATCGACGTATATACAAAACTTCAATGTTCATACGCCTGCTCAGAAAGATTTTCCCTACCTATCAGAGCGCTCTTAAGGCTTTAGGGCCAACCTGTCTTGACGTGGCGGTAATGTGGCTTAATTATATACTTTGCTTTGTTCTATTTTTTTTCTAACATATAAATTCGATATCGGATTACGAATTTAATCGTACTCTCTGGCTGCTCACTTTTTTTTTATAATAATCCTTATATCTCTAAGATGAGTAACTTTAACTTTAAATTTACAATAAACTGAAAAAAGATTAGGTAACTATGAGTCTTAAATAACTAAAAAGCAATAATTAACTCATTCGAAACAAAAAAAAAATATAAGTTTACAAACAAGTTATAAACGCCGCAAACTTGATCAAAAGCAGCGGTAGGGTATCAACAAATCAGCAAAAAGAGGTCATCTACGCGATGCCAACCGACTCCAGTTAATGACTTTTATCCGAATAGAATCAGGCAACCACGCCTCAATCCAAGTAGGGGGCACGTATTGGGTACTCGTCTCTATCTTTCTAACTGGTTGTTGCAATTCCTTTAGGACTCAAAGGTAATGTTCGGGGCTTTGCCGCTGTACTTTAGTTTTTTCTTTTTTCTCTTCTTCTTTTCCCGCCAAAACCTTCCGTCCTTTCTCCTCTTCTTTCTCGTTGCCTATCACCTCCTAGTGTCATCCATTTTCACCCGCCATATTGCCTGCCTCCCTTCGACTTGTCATCCCAGGGTTGTTTTTTTGCCCATCTGTTGCCCAGCCGTTACAAAGTCGAACTGAGCACACGTAACAAACTAGTAATGCACATATAGCTATTTGTATGACGTACCAGTTTTTTTACAATTCTGTACTATATTGCTTCATGACCGTATAAGAATCAAGTGCATCAATTCACTCTTATCTTGATAATCCACGTCGAAAATTCTGTAAACTAATTGCACCAAAAAGGTACTCTAGCCTGAGAAAAATGTTTCAAGTTGCTGGAAACCACACAAATTTCGTTTAAATTCGAAATTTTTAATGAAACGTCCCTTACTATTTCGAAAGTCAGAAATATTAATACAACCTTCGTGCACAACCCTGCGGAACTGCAGCGTTGATTTTTCTAAAGTATTTATTTTGTACACTTTTTTGTTTTCGACTGTGTTTATAGCAAATAAGTATAATCGACTTATTTTCGCAATTATAGAATGGCGTTTTTAAATCCAAACAGATGCCTAGTAATTATTTGTAAAAACTTTTCTAGTTTTTTAGAGATCTATGTGATATACATAAATATGATTTTTTTGGTCTTTTTTTATTTTGTTTTATTGTTAACTTTATTTGCCATCAGTTTAGTTTAGGAACTATAATCAAATTTTATTGCAACTTAACAAATAATAATTTAGACAATCTTACAGTTAAATTAAATTAAAGCATTTAATATGCGGAAAAGCTGTTTGGGCAAACTCATAATGTTAAATTAAATTTTAAGACTATAGTTGCCTATTTGGCAGATCCAGTGGATAAATTCGTTTGTTGCTTAGTTGTATTAAAAAAGTTTGGAAGCTGGGATAATGGGTGTGAACTTAGTCCTTCAATGTAATTTTTTATCTTATCTTTTATTTCTTACCCAGTATAGTAATATATTAACAATACAAACAGCGGACTTACACTATCTGTTGTTATTGTTGCTTGCTTTTTGAGAGAATTAAGCAGCCGACAATACGATAGAGTTTTCAGTGCTTGTAAAACACTCGCACGAAAAATGAAATCAAAGCAATCAACAAATCTCGCGTTTGTAAATTTTAAATAATTTAGCACAATATAGTGTGTATATAAACGGGAACCATTGTGACGTCTCTGGCTGGGGTATCCTCAGTGGGTGTCCAGAGTCCGTCTCGATAGAAATTTTTTAGCAAGACGTGAACTAGGTCAAAATTGTTGGCTAAGTAAAACTCCAAAAATGATTAAGAATTGATTAAGATTTATTCACAATTTTACGGTATCTTAAGATTACGAAAAATAGCTTAATATTACGCTGGAAAAGGGCGGGTTATTTCCAAAGTGCCCCGATCCCGAAGACATCTATAATTATATACTACAATATCTACGCTCCGATTCCGAAATCGTCTATAGTTGTCCCGATCCCGTGGACACTAGTTACTTCTAAGCTTCGATCGCGCGAGCTGGTACGGATGTCCCGTGGACACTAAGTACTTTAAGCTCGGATCCCGTGAGCTGATACCGTTATCCCGATTCCGTGGACACTAACTACTTTAATACTGTTTACTTAACAACTTATCCCATACAAAATATAGATCTATTAATATGAATTTATTGCCTACAAATATATATACCCTAAAAAACTTAAGTTAAAGTTTTGTTCCTTACATATCTACCAAAATATTTGTGCGCCCTTTTATAAGGCCGTCACACAATACTTGGCTTCCGTGGAGCAGATAATTGTTCCTATCTCCACACTCTACGCTGCGATATTTGCTCGTGCAGTCCCTCGCCACATGACGATGCAGCAGCACTGCTCTCAGTCGCTTCTCAACACTAATGCCCAAAAATTCCGGGCATTTTTGCAGCGGGTGGGCGCCTATGCACACAACTAGTTGTTGCTTCTTCATTTTAATAGATGCTGTAATAAAAACCTTACAATTACATTATACAAATGCTGCCAGGTCAAACTCTCTCCGTAATTCCCAAATTTCTGTAAATGCTGACCCAAGATAAACTTTGTGAAACAGCATACAATATAAATCGTATTGCACCTGGTGGGTGAAGAAAGTGGGACCCGTAAGAATCCACTCGAAAACAGTTGGTTCAGCCAGCAGCGAACCAAAAATATTTTTTTTTATATTCTCTCACTATATGAGGGTAAATATCACTGCTAATTAAAATGTCGCCTCGATTACTCTTGAAGCCACATGTACCATTGTTGCGTAGAGCATGCAATATTTTCAGATATTTCAGATATTGAGATGTGTGCAAGCTGAGCATGCGTTACCTGCATTAGATACAGACAAGAGGTATCTAAACAATTCATGGGCAACCTCTCAGCATATCGAGTTACTAGGAGTCATCAATTTCACCATACAGGCGTCGATTATGCAGGACATTTACAAATTCAATGCTCTTAGGACCTGGTCAAAAGGCGTATAAAGGCTATATCGCCTTATTTATCTGCATGGCGACGAAAGCAGTACACCTAAAAGCTGTAAGCTACACTTTTTTGGGAGTCGAGGCAAAAGTGACAATATATATTCCAACAGTGGCACAAATTTCGTCGGAGCTGCAAAAAAACTGGACAAGGAGTTGAAAGTTTCAATGAAAAATAATTGTGACTAAAGAAGGAAAGCATCAATCTGCACTTTGTTCCCCCCGGAAGTCCTCACTTTAGAGGAGTTTGACAAGCTGGTGTCAAATCAGTCAAGTATCACCCAAAGCGTGTCATTGAGGAGAACAGTTTAACATATGAAGAGTTTACCACGCTTCTGAATCAAATAGAAGTCGTTTTGAATTCCCGTTCTCTATGTCCGTTAAATGAAGGCAGTGAAGTCGATATGCTCACTCCCGGTCATTTTCTCGTTGGAAGACCACTACTAGTAGCACCTGGGCACACGGAAAACAAATCAATTGGGTCGCTAGACAGTTGGAGATATGCGCAACGACTTAAACCAGATGTTTGCAGAAAATGGAAAGAGGACTATTTGATATATGTACAACAACGTTCCAAATGGAGAAAGTCAGTGCCAAATATATCAGAGGGACAAGTCCTATTAATACAACAGTAAAATACGCACCAAGCAAAATGGCCCTTGGGAAAGATAATAAATGTAATCAAAGGACAAGATTAAAAGGTCTCAAACGGTCGCTTAACAAAATACGCCCACTACAAGTTGAGGACAATGAAAAAATCACCACGACAAGCACGAAACATCAGATGTAACCCTATAGTTCCCACAGCTCTTTGTTTAATAATGATGCTGCGAATTGCAACAGCGGCTCCGACTCCAACGCAGAACTCTTCAAAGGTGCAGATATTGGAAATGATGCAGCAATTTTCCTGGACAAAATGGGAAAAGTAGAGGTGATGTTACCGAGTTGGCAGTTCGTATTCTTCTTTGGCATGGCAGCATATTTCGATGTGTTGAAACAAGCGTCGCCTCCACTCGGGAAAACTAAAGCAATTTGTCCAAAGATGCAAAAACTTGAGGAACAGTGTATTTCAGTTACCAATGGCATTGAACTTCAACTGACAACAATAACTGAAAACAACAAACTCTTCGTAAAGGAAATTAAAGGTATAACTAAAAGAGGCTGCACGACACCATTGGTATGCCCTGGCGGAATGTTCGACATATCACTGTATTTAACAATGTATAACATAAAAACTCTACATACTACATACATATTGGAAATCAAACCACAGTGATAGATGTCACCAAAAACCTGGTAAAACGAACTACAGAGGAAGTTAACACAAGCTTTAAAAAGATGTCGGAGGAAATAAACATCATATCCGATACTGTCAAGAGCACTTTTTGGTATACCGCGAATCCATAAATTTCTTTATGCTTCAAATGTAACGTTGGATTGATGAAGCAGAGAAAACGCAATTAAGTGTTATTGGTTTCCTAATGCACATTAATCACGGCAAAATTAATCCAACTTGTAGTCGCATTCACTCTTGTATGTTACTCCTTTATTATTATTATGCCTTCGCCTTTACTTGCGTTCAGCTTTTTCGTATCTATATTCTCCGTTATCTCCTTTTCAATGTAACCGTATCCACTAAATCTTACCAGCTAAATATACTTAAAATGACTTAAATGCTAAATGTCGTTACATTTAAATATATTCTACTACAGCTCGGCCAACCTGACAAAGTGATCGACCTCGATCACCGAATTACTTTTATTTATATATAATACAATTTGATAACTGTTAGTATTAAAGACGGCCGAGATGTTATTAGCATTAATAGTAAGTGTCGCTTCCATCTATTTGATCAACATCTTGTATTTTCTACATTGGAATATTGCATGCCTCAACGACACCATCATATGGGATTTGCGTTATCTGCCCATTTTCAATATCCCGAATCACATATCTATCATTCGGTAGCTTCTTATGAATCAAATACGGACCCCTATATTTCGCTATTAATTTTTTATTCACCCCAACGGAAGTGTCTATGTTTTTAATCACAAAGAACTCTCCTTCCTCAAATTGGGTTACCTTACACTTCTTTTTCTCATGACTCCTTAAGTTATATTTTTGCACTTCTTCAATCTTGTTTATAACTTTCTCAATAATTTTGTCTCTACACCTCCCCTCCGGGGCTGCATTGAATTCGTCTAGGTATTCTATGATTTCCCCTTCTGCTTTTCTCCAAATAATGCCTCACTAGGTGTAATTCCAATTGATCTGCATACTGAATTATTTAGAGCGAACTCTATTTTACTTAATTGCCTCACCCAATCCGAATGAGACACTGGTTCACTATACTTAGCTAACATCCCTATTAAACTCCTATTCACACGTTCCACCGGACCATTTGCTTGTGGTGAATGAACTGCAACCTTAACATGACTAATATTTCGTTCATATAGGAAGCTTGCAAAATCCTTGGATGTAAAGCAGGAACCTCTATCTGATACACACCTATTCGGTCTACTATAGTATCCAAAGTACTTATTGAGAGCCGCTATTACTTCCTTTGTACTCGTACTTAATACTGAATACAATTTTACAAACTTCGTAAATGCATCAATTATGACTAATACATGCTTCCTTTTTGACTGAAGTGACGGAAGAGGTCCTAAATGATCAATATGAATAATGTCAAATGGCTTAGGGGTCTTAGGAATATTCTGTAAATTTCTTGCATTTAGGCGCTGAGGGGCATAGTACATAATACACTTTATACAATTCTTTTTAAATTCTGAAATTTTATTTTTCATATCTGGGAAGTAGCAATTATCTTTCATTCTAAGGTAGCATTTGTCTACACCTTGGTGCCCCAGTTGTTCGTGAATGTTCCTTATAATTTCTTTTTCAAATTCTTTTGGTACATTAAGTCTTAAGTTTTCATTATCTTTTCTAAATACCACCCCATTTTCCATTGTAAAACTTTCCATGTCCTCGTTTTCTAATTTTGTCTTAAGTTGCATAATTTCTCGATCCCTAGATTGCATCACTTGCATTTGAAAATGAATATCTTCCGTTTCTATTACCGCTATTATATCTTTACACTCCACTGTTCTGCTTAAAGCGTCTACATGACTCATCTTTGTTCCAGCTCTATGCACAATTCTATAATTATAATTTTCAAGCTCTAAGGCCCATCTTGCTATTCTGTTGTTTATTGTTTTAATTAACGTCATAGCCAATGAATTGCAGTCAGTAATTATCTTAAATTCAATTCCTTCTAAATACACTCTATACCTTCTCAATTAATATATTATCGCTCAAGTCTATAACTCAAAGCTATGATATCTGCTCTACACATCAGAAGTTCTTTTTGAAAAATACGCAATCGGATGAAAATGACCATCATCCTGTTTTTGAAGCAGAATTCCTCCAAATCCTAAGGCACTAGCATCACAATGCAACTCCGTTTCTCTTGTGTTCTTATAAATTGCTAAAACCGGGCTTGATATTAATAATAACTTATCTTCACATACGTATTTTTCATTTTTCTTAAGCAATTCATAAAGTGGGCGTGCTAACATTCAAAAAGATTGAACAAACTTCCGGAAATACGAGTATAATCCAATAAATGGTTGTTTGGACACGGATAATCCTTAATTGCTTTTTTATGACTATCTGAAGGTTGAATACCATTTGCCGATATATTGTATCCTAAATATTCTATTTTATCGAATGCGAATTTACACTTGCTATATTTCAATTTCAATCCATTTTGTGCAATTACTGACAAAACCCTCGCAACTAAATTTATATTATCCTCAATTGTTTTGGTTGCTATTAATATATCGTCCATATAAACTACTATTTCATTTCCATCAATAAAATTTCTTAATACTTTTGTTATAAAACGCTGAAAAATTGCTGGGCCATTTTTCAATCCAAACGGCATTTTAACAAATTCATATAGTCCATTTGGCACAACAAATGCAGATGGATGCAGAATAAAGATGGAAGAAACTTCCGTAAAATAGGAAGTTTCTTCCATCTTTATCTGGTGAAATCCGGATTTTAAGTCTAATACTGTGAACACCTCAATGCACATTCTAGTTTCACCTGATTTTCTCTTAACAAGAACAATTGGTGAAGCATAAGAGGAGTCGCTATGCCTTATAATGTTTTTACTCATTAGATCGTCTATGATTTTTGTAACCTCATTTTTCTCTGCAAACGAAAGTCGTCGCGGTGAACAATATGTAGGAGAATCAGAAGTAAGACAAATTTTTGCTTCGTACTCAATATTCTCACCGTTCCTAATCGTATTATTAACATAAAATTGTTTTAATATTTGCCTATACATTTCTTGCAATCTTGACGAAAGCTTAGGGCTTATATCAATTATCTCATCACTATCCTCGGGCTCCGGCAAAGCGATGTTAAAAATTCCATCAAATCTTTTTCTGAAATTAATTCTTGACTCTCGATCTTATTTTTAATGTTTATATTATTTTTATTTTTTACAAAAGGATTTCTTGCATACAGTTTAATATTAAATTCTCGTAGAAAATCTCTTCCTAACAAAAGGTTACAAGGAAGTTCATTATCTGGCAAAATATTCAAAACAATTTCCCTCTCTATTTTGTTAATTTTAATTAAAACGTTTACCGTTCCTATTGGTTTTACGGACATACGACCCACTCCTTTAAATGACCTTTGAGGATACGCTCTGCGCAATGTGTGCGGAACTAATACTTCTCTGATGAAACTGCTTGGGCTCCCTGTATCGAAAAGTGCATGCATGTTTTCATGTTTCAAATTATTTGATATTGTTTTAAAAGCAACACTTACCATATTTTTATAATTAATCTCGGTACCACCCATTTCATTTGTCACCGTCGTAATGGCCCTCTCAGGACAATCCCTGTACCCGTGATTCGATTGGCCGCATCTGAAGCACGCACCCGGAGCGCGTGTTGGTCTGTTGCACTGTTTGGTCATATGTCCATACATTGAGCAGTTGAAACACCGTACCATAGGTGCCATTATCCGTGGATTATCATTTGGAGCATATGCTGGCTGAAGCTGACTGAAGTTCATGGAGGTTGGCTGAGGTTGATTCCGCTGAAGTTGGCTGAAGTTGACTAATGTTGACTGAGGTTGGCTGAAGTTGACTGAAGTTTACCGAAGTTGGCTAAAGTTGATTCAACATTTTATGCACGCATTTTCCATAGGTAGGCAGAACTTTCTAAAGTTCTTTTATTGAAGAAACACTACTAAAATACATAATTAGGGTTGTATCATCACATAATCCCTCCACTATATACTCTAGTAAATCGCTCTCACTTATTTTTGCATGTTATGCAATTTCCTGCATTGACAACACAATGCAACGCTGTTTCGCACCCTTTATTCCATTTGCGCATTTCTAGCTGTTTCAGAACATCCTTCATTTGGTTTGTTTTACCAAATTCGATGAGCAATTCAAACTTCACATTTTTCCAATTAGTAATTTGAGCAGTGCGCACTAGCACTTTTGCACTACCAGCCATTAAGCGACGCGCCCATAAAAATTTTATAGTGTCATTGCAATCATAAGTAGCCATTATGTCCTCAAAGTCGGCCATCCATCTGTGTATACCAATTTGATCGTCGCCTGAAAACTTGCCTACCATATCTTCCATGTCCTTCTGCAGCAAGTCAATACCCGATCGATCGCTTGTCGATTCCAATACGACTTACTGGTATTACACTACAACCACCTCAAACAGCGCAATCAAGAAAAATGTTAACGTATCCAATTAATTTTATAAAAGAAATTGAAGCAATGACAGCAGATAACTTAACACCACTTGATACCATCATGGTATACAATTAGGTAGAGCTCCAGCAACATACCTTGACATTCATCTCTAATTCTAGTAATTCTTGTAATAATCATTCTTGCTTTTTATGCAAGAATGATTTGTTTACAGAAAAAGAAATTATTGGCCATCTCATTTTCTGGCCCCGGGAGTATGTTCAAACATAAGTGTACGCTGCTTGTGTGGTTATCAAGTACAAACAGACCACATTTGCCTCTCACAACATTTTTAAATATACTGTGCCCGCTGCTTGTGCGTGTAATAATAAACACGATGTACGATAAGATGTGTGCAAGCTGAGCATGCGCTTCTTACAATTAAATTTATGATCATCCATAAATTATGTACTTATATTACGGAACGATTAATGCAGCGCACACATCTTTAATATACAAAAAAAAAAAAAAACATAAACCGTACTAGCTATAAATATAAAAATAGAAATTTACAAACATAAGTACGAAAGATGCATATCAACATATGTAAGTACAAGAACATTGTAAATAAAATAAATTCTTTTTCGAAGTGTCTGTCTTCGGAATTCGAAGTATGTGTTTGTTTGAGGTGAGCACTTTTTAACTCTTCATTTTGTAGCTATAGCACAAATAGTTTTGAATTACCCGAGACTATATTTGAATTGTTTTTCAAGATCAAGACTTCATAAACTAAGAGATTGAACTTCGGCATTTTTTGAAAACTTTGTGAATGTATAAACAAAAAAATGAGGAGATGCAACACTCAAAAATAATTTCAGCAAAAAATTTAACTAAATTAGTTTTAAACACAGCTAACAAGAAGTGGTCTTTTTTACAGGCAGTCAGAAAAAAAATCTTAGGCGCTGACACGATTTAAAATAGAAGTAACAAGACATTTCAACCCTTTTTTTCTCAACGCGGTTTTTGTTCGCGGTTCAACCAACGAAATTTTTTTTTTTAAAGTCTCGATATTAATTAAAAAGTGCGTATAATGTATTACAATTAAAGAATCGGTACTACGATATTATATTATATTATTATATTATAGTGTATTTTAATCCAATAAAATAATCGAATAAAATTGCACCCCTTAGTTAGCGAGTCGATGAAGACGAGTAGCAAAGTTAGCGCGGTATTGTAAAACATGCAACACACCACAAATTCGAATTGGGCGTTTACAGTACCTTTATCACAATCTGACTGTATGATATACATAATTGCGAGATCAAAGTTTTGATAGCCTCTACCAATGTTAAACTGTGCACATATTTTAGTGGCACATAAATGTGCTCGAAAAATGCAGATTCCCAGTGTTCTACTCCTGGTCCTCCAACTATAGCACTTCCCAAAACAAGGACTTTTGTAGGGCCTTTTAATGGTGAAGTATCAAAAGTATTCTTCTTTGTAAATTCGTCTCTTGACATAGATATACATAACCTTCAAAAACATGTGTATAAATTTGGCAGATTCATGCTGCTAGATTGTGAGATATATCATTTCGTGTGAAGCAACTTTTGTTAGTTTGCAGTGGACGCCCCAAAGTGGCTGTTACCGACGAAAAACAACAACGAATTGATGATTTTGAGGAGTATTTGGAGCTGTTCTATCGTAATAAACCCGAATTTTTGCTTGGAAAAATGATGAAAAAAGTGCTGTTTCATCAACATATTACACCGTGTTACAAATTAATGCAAACGATTGCTGCCGCAACCACCGTATTCTCCAGACCTGGCCCCCAGCGACTTTTTCCTGCTCTCATACCTAAAGGGAATGCTCTCTGGAAAGAACAGGTTATTGCCGAAACTGAAGCCTATTTTAAGGCCAAAGACAAATCGTACCATAAAAATGGTATCACAAAATTCTATGACCGCTATAATCGTTGTTTTACTCTCAAAGCAACTATATTGAATAATAAAATCAAATTTTATTTAAAAAAAAATTGTTTTCTATGTTAGCCTACGAACTTTTCAGTCGAATTGTTACATTGTATTCATGTAGAGATTTGAAGTGTCTTTATTTCCATTGACTTGTAGTGTTAGGAGTGTTTCCTTTGTTTTAATTTAAAATTCTAGATGAAGTGGTGCTAAAAGCAGAATTGCTTCCCACAAGCACATTCTAGTTTTAGTAATCAGGTTAATATTTTGCTAAGTGCGGTTCGTTTCGGTCTTTCACTATGTCACATAGTTGCATCGATTTTATTACCTTGTTATACAACCAGAATATGTTTTTTTGCATTGCATTCCCATGATTTCCTGGCTAGTTTTTTACATACCATAACTTGGTACATATCCATTTCTGCCTATTTCAGACATTCTTCTCCTTAATATGGAGATTATTCAGTTCACTATGATTAGATATTTATTGGCGCGTGACTTGCACTTAAAGTACAAACAAGTGATTTTTTTGTAAGTGTGCTTTTGCCGAATAAATTCAATAAAAATTTTGTTGAATTTGTTGGTATTTTAACTATTATAACTTAAAATAAGAACAACGATTACAATACCTCCAAGATTTTTAGTTCTCAAGTCAAGTGCAACGAGTACGTACTTACAGTTGCGAAAAAAATATAACGAAACTTTTTTACAGCAATAAATTTAAGGGACAAACGGAAAAGCATGCGAAAAAAAATAGCACTATTCAGCATTATCGCAAGAAGAGAAGGCACTATTTATATTTAATATAAAAAGTGAAAAAATTTTAAAGATTTGTTTAATTTAAAAACCAAATGTATTAAAAATTTGGAGTTTTAATTATTTTTTTCCTCAATACGGGTCGTGTTAAACATCGTGGAGCTGAAAATCGCGAGTTAATAAAAAGGCTCATATCACTGGGCAAAACATACAAGGAAGTGGGTGAAATAGTTGGTTGACCTAATAAAATGATTCACAATGCTCTAACCTATGAAGAGAAGGAAAAAATCGGCCGGAATCGTGGAATACCGCCACTTCTGGAAAACCGCTTGTTTCGCGAAAGCAAAATGAGTCCTTTTAAGGCAGCTACAAATGGGTGAATTTTACGGAGCCGTCTCTTTATTCGGACTCCAGATCTCTTGCGCCTCCTGAGCAGGCGCCTAGCTAGCACGTTTGGATGATTTTTAAGACGCTCCATGTACGTCGCTGCTTGCTGGTTGAGGACATCGCCAATCTTGGGAACATCCAAGTCCCTTTCAAGGTTAGACGTCCTCATGTACCAGGGAGCGCCAGAGAAGCCACGAAGAATCTTCGCTTGGAGGACCCTGATCTTGGCAAGGTGTGATTTGGCAGCAATGCCATATACTTGCATTCCGTAGCGCCAGGCAGGTGCAATTATTGTTTTGTAAATTTGCACCTTATTCCACAGTGACAATTTGTTTCTGCTATTGAAAAGCCAGCCCAGTTTACGTAACCTTTCCTTTAGTGAAATTACAACTTTGATAAAGTGGGTTTTAAACGTTAGACGTCTATCAAGATACACCCCCAGGTATTCATGCCCAGTCTGATGATTCAGAAGTTCATCCTGAAGGTATACACCCGGGCAGTTATCTCTGCACAGCGAATGTGTCACGCTGACGCACTTATCCAAGTTAATGCATATGTTCCATCGTTTTGCCCAAAGTTCAAACTCTCTAAGATAAAGTTGGAGTGAATCAGTTGCACTGTAGACACATGTGTCCCTTGCCAGAATGGCTGTGTCATCAGCAAATGTAGCAAGCATAATGTCGTGCACTTCATCTGTAGGGAGAGAGGAGCCCGTGGGCATATCGCTGGTGAAAAGCGAATAAAGTGTTGGCCCTAATACGCTTCCTTGTGGCACACCTGCATTGATTTCTCTCGCAGTTGACTCCACTCCATCTAAAACAACGGTTCTAGCATTATGGACCTTATTACTGGATAAAACTATAATGAATCAGCATATTTATGTTGATATACTTGACTAAGGATGAAGCCGTTTGCTGAAGAATCCATGCCCTTAATTTGGGTCTTCCAACACGATAATGATCCAAAACATACCAGCAAAAAAGCGAAAAAGATGTTCAACCATCGCAATGTTCATGTAATGGGCTGGCCTGCACAGTCACCGGATATTAGTCTAATCGACAATCTTTGGACTGACGTCAAAAGTAGTGTTTCTGCAGCAAAGCCAACCAACAATGAACAACTATGGGCCGCTGTAAAAGAAGGTTGGGCCAGTATAAATGTGAAAAGGTGCCAAGATTTAGTCAATTCGATGCCAAGACGGTGTGCAGCTGTTCTGGCTAACAAAGGTCACCTTACCAAATATTAACTTTGTTAAAATATTACTTTTGTTCATTTTATATAATATAAAGAAGGTTTGGTAGTTCATTCCAAATGTTTTTTGGATTTTTAGTGCACCAATGAAGAACAGTGCTATTTTTTTTTTCGCCAATTTTTATAAACTTTTCTATTTTATTTCCAATACCTAGAGAAAGACTTAATATAAATCAATTCTATTGTGTAACTGCTTTAATAACATTATATTTAAGATTTCTGCATTCATTAAAGTTCAATTAATCAATAATATTAACTGTTATCTTAAATCAATCGTCATCGATTTCTTTGGTGCTATTTTTTTTTCGCAGCTGTAAATCTCGGGTAAAATGCAAAATTTTGAAAATTTTCAAAAAATATTTTGTTTTCCCTTCTCTACTACATTTACACCAAATTTTAAAAAATTCAAATGTTTTAATCTTTGTAGACGATATAAGAACGTATTATATATGTTGTAATTACAGAACAAGACTTCAACATATGTATGTATATAATTCGAAACCTACAGCTGTGTTCATTGAAATAGCAGTGCGGCCGAAGCAAAACTTTATAACGGTGTTTTTGCACATTCCTTTTTGTTAGTTGATCACTTGCACATTTTTTTTGTAAAATGGAAATAGAGATAAGAAACAACCCAAAACCCCGTTAGATTTGCTCAGTTTTTGTGTTGTGTATTTGTACACGTGCACAACTTTTTGGCTGTTCACTGAAATAGCAGTTTTTGATTTTCTTCCACGAAAAGTGCCGAAAATTTTTGTACTTTTGCGAACAGTGAGTGTAATTAAGTTCATTATTATAATTTATACGATAATACACTATGACTATGTACAGAAATGAAAATTTCAGTGGGTAGAGGACCGCACTGCTCCAAGGGAGAAAGGGAAGAAATCGTTAGGCTTAGGACAGGAGGGCACATCACCATAAAGCGATTCAGAGTGACTGAAAATGTTCTGCAAGATGATTGCCAATGCCATATGATATGAGCTTGCAGCCCGAATGACGCGGTGCGATACGACAAAACCAGACCTGTAGACGTCCGACGAATAGTGCTTCAGCAAAACTAATCCTTTTGCATCCTCGAGAGCTATTAAAGCGGAGCTGAGCTCGGGGATCAGTGATGTGACTATTCGCCGGCGACTACTTGATAAACATTGGAATGCGCGAAGTCCACGAAAGGTGCCATTACTTACAGGCATATCAAATCCAGGTTGGCGTTTGCCAAAAGCCACTTGAACTGGCCACTAGCCAAATGGCGTCGTATCCTTGGACAGATGAGTCCAAACTGGTCTGATTTGGTGGAACCGGTTCAAGACAGTATGTCCGTCGACCTCCACACACAGAGTACCACCCAAACCATACACTTATGTCCGTTAAGCACGGTGGCCTTAAATTCATGGTATGGGCACGTTTCTCATACAGCGGTGTGGGACCATACATATGATCGATGGCATCATGGACCAGCACGTGTATGTTAATATTCTAAGAAACTGTTATGCTGCCGTATGCTGAGGCGTTGCCCTTAATGATGGACATTTCAGCAGGACAATGCGGCCGTTAAGCACACTAGCACATGTGGCCAAGAAGTGGTTTAGCGAAGAGAAGATCGATTTAATGCCATGGCCAGCACAGTCCCCGGACTTAAATCCGATTGAAACTATGGGGGGACATCAAGCGTCATTTCGAAGAAGTCCCCGTACTTCTGAAAGCTTGGGCAAGTTGTGCAGGAGGCATGGGGCCAGATTCCCCGCAAGCGTTGCCAGGACTTGGTGGTCTCCATGCCACGTAGGTGTGAGGCTGTAATAGCACAAGGAAAGGCTACACGACAAAATATTAGGTCATAACCAAATGTTAAGCAGTAAGTTTATCACTATTTCGAATTTTTTTCATATTTTTTGTGCAATACTGCTATTTCAATGAACATCATAATACATCCTTTTTTTTTTGTTGTTATTAATTTTCGCTAAAATAGTGAAGCACCCAGAGATGTTAAAAGTGTTTCATTATTTAATATTAAATTCATTAAGCTATTATCATTCCATTTTGTGCTACGAAGTAGTGTTTATGATAGTTTTTTTCAATCTTAAACGTGCAGGTGATAAGCACTGCTATTTCGATGAACACAGCTGTATGTATGTCAGAAATGAAAATGTCTTCCGATGTTAGAAATGATTTGACTGACATCAGAACACATCACCATAGCGATTAGGTTGAAAATTATATCTTGATATCAGCTCCAGTCGATGACGCTGTAAGACAAAAAGACCGTAAGTCCTATAGGCTTCAGTAAATTTGAATGAGGCAAAATAATCGAAGGTTCAGCTCGAACTGCAGGAACATCGACATCTACAGAAAAATCCACGTGCTCCACAGCTGGCATAGAAATCGTCGTATCTTCAGATACAGGTTGAGGTTCCTTAGAAAGTTCTACAACTGACATCAACTCATTTGTCTAGTCTTTTCTGAACCTTTGCACATATAAACCAAAAATCCTCATGACTACCAAATTCTCTGGGTCTGTTCTGCGTTACTTTGCATGGAATCACGAATGCGGCCGTTAGGGCAAGCACACGTGCTGTGCGATAATGTTATCGCAACACAACAAAACACTCCTCATTACAGATTGTATTTTCGAATTGGGAAAGTAAAAGCATATTAAAAAAGAATGCTACTTTCGGTTATCATTGTCAAAACACAAGGAAATGAAACGACAAATTTACCAAATCAAGCCGAAGTACATGAAGTGAAACTGCTGAACAAAATAGGAATTTTCACAATCGTCCCCAGAGACCTGTTCAATAATATTATTCATTTAATTCATTATTTTGTGCGACAAATGTTGTAAAAAATGGCATGAGAACGACAGTTCGATACAAAGATTCGTGTGTCTACCGTGTTCAAAATGCGTGTAAATATAGTGTCTATCGTTGCTCCATGTTCTGTCGTCATTTCATATTGTCAAATACAATTTTACTGTGAGAACATTTAAAAGTGAAGCTGATGTTTTTTTTTTGGCAAAATCTACATCCACATCTGCTCTGCCTGCTAAAAATTCATTACTACCAAATTTTGGGTCACTGAATAACTTTACATAATGCTAACGTAGGGCACATCGTCTCTATAATTAATTAACAAAAGTTCAATACTACAAAAAAGAATATATGCAGAGAACACTTGCCGTCTGACGTTGAGTCCTCAACCGAAAGACAAAACTTTCCCTACGCGCGGAGCCTGGAACTTTCTGCCAACGAGTAGGGCATGGACGCATGATAGAGGGACAATGCAAAAAAAAAAGTTTAAGTAAGCTGCTCACTGTAAATTTCTACATATGGGCATTTCCACAGAAATGTCAACCGCAGCTAAAAAACGGTCTTAAATATTGTAAGTTTGGACTCGTCTCTAAAAATAACGTTCTACCGAATAAGCAGGCAGCGGTGCGGCATGAAATCCCTATGCGCGGAGCATGGCTTCTGCGACACTGTTCTAGACTCTAGATCAGTGTTCGGCACCCACACAGTTATATTTTTGCAATGCGCTAGTGTGTGAATCTACAGAATGTTAACAGCATCAACAACAGCTGAACAGCAACTGATTCATTATGCTTCGCCTCAACATCAGCACTACAGCTAACAGCGCCATGTGAAATCACACGAAAATTTATATGTACTGTACGTGTGCAGGCAGCGCTGTGGCAGAGAAAATACCTTTGCGCGGTGCATGGCGTGTGCCGAACACTGCTCCAGATCCTGTTATCAATCTGTTAATTCGCACACTAACGCAATGCAAAAACAAGTAAGAAAATACAGTCAGGCGTAACTGACTGTAAGAGGCCCTGTACCAGTTCAGTTCTCCTAACAAACACATTAAATGTTTCCCGAGCTTATGACCAAACTTATGACCACTTCCTACTGCACGAATTAGTGCCTTATAAAACATTTTTTTATGTATGAAAAGAAAAGAAGAAAATCGTCATTTATTATCCGATTTTGATGAACTTTTTGGATTTTGGTTAAGAAGGACGTTATCTCTATACTGGCATACTTTTTTTGTGCTGAAGAAATATTTTGCCTTGGGGGTGATTTTATGGAGAAGGGGGGGGAGGGGAAAAATTTTAAAATAAACTTGTAAAATTCCAGAGCAGTCCTAGTCGAATGCAAAAAACACGAAGTATCTATCTCTTACTGTTTCCGAGATCCTTTCGTTCATACAGACGGACAGACGGACATGACTATATCGACTCCCCTATCACTCCTGACCATAATGTGGGTAACTTTGGGGGTCTCCGACCATTATTTCTACCTGTTACATACATTTGCACAAAACCAATAGGCTCTTGTACCTTCGGTACAGGGCCTAAAAATATAACTGTGTGGATGCCGGACACTGGGTAGATGTTTACACATCAAAAAGATATTTTTTATTAATTTGTATTGGTCATTTGATGTTTTTGGGGCTTTGCTTATATTCTAAAATAGCTAGTTTATAATAAGTGTATTTTATCAACCGATTGATGTTTATGAATGAGTAGAGAGAGATGCTTTCTTCTCTTTGGTTAGTACCCAGCATTACGTTTTCAGTTTTCTCTTAATTTTTGCTCATGGAGAGAACGAATTTCATTTATGCTTTTTATTTATGTGTGTGCCCTACACGACATCGATCTTATATAATATTTGTGTATATGTCCCTGAAGCGCTTTGCTGTTATATATCATAAAACAAACATACGTATAAGTCCACATATGGAATCTAGATTGTCCAAATAATTTTTGGGTTCACTGTATTTTCGTTTTTATATGTGTACCTACAAACATAGAACATTAAATTCAATGAACATTAAAATGAAAAATAGAGAATTACACAATAATCTACGCTATTGTCTAATGTCACCAAAATTTTTTAATTTTTTTAAGAAATTTTATATATTTTTATAAAAAACAGTTGTATATATCTTTTATTTATTTATTATTATTGTTTTTTTAATTATACATACGTACCTTGTTTTCCTGTAAAAAAAAAACTAGAGAAAAAACAAATAATGCTTTTAATTAGAAAATTTTCCATAGCGCATATTATATATTTATTAAAATTTTTTATTTAGTGTAACTTTTTAAAATTGATCCATATAATGCACATATGTATTTATATTTTAAAGATATTTTCAAATTTCTTCTATGTATATACAATATATACATACATCTGTGATTTGCGTCATTGAAGGTTATGGATGTCAGTTTTAATGCTCTTGCTGCCAAAAAAATTTTTCTATGAAAGTGTTTCGACATATCTGTATACAAACTTGTATATACATATAAATATTTGTGCGTTTTACTGTTTATTATATATTCACAAATGATTAGTTACTTTGCTTGTCTGATAGACTTAAGTCATTGGGTGTTTTTCCGTATTCAATCTAAAAACATTGCATTATACAAACATGTTTATAGTTTATGTTAATTTTAAACATTTTCTAAAATAATTTTCGAAAAAAAAACTATTATACACAGTATGTAAAAAAATCATTACATGCAAATGTAAACTATTTTCTAACTAAACAAAAAAATCGAAAATATTGTACATTGTACTATGGATGTGCGTGTTCTATAATGCATACAATTTAAAACCGTCTAATTTACTGAATATCATTACCATAAGAATATTGAAAGTCATGGACTATCAATGCGTAGTCATCTACACAATTGTGAGCATTAACTGTGTGGATAGTATCTGGTGGAAAACAGCTTTTGCAACGCAAAATGACCATCAAAATGGGTGGCTTTGCAGGTTAAAACATCGGTGTCAAAGGTTAAGTTAAACTAAACAAAATAAAACGTTAACTCCGGCAATATATTATTATTTTTTTTTTTTGTGAAACAAATCTATTATTAAAAATGTGTGAAACCACCTTATTTAATTTCAAGGGGATGTTTTTAGTAAAAAAATGTTGTATCATAACTCCCAAATTAAAGCGTCATACTCGAAAACTATATGTTGCAGATGGGTGATATTTGCTATATGTAAAGGCAAATGTGTGATTTAATAGAAAAATGGGCGGTGTCATGTCTTCATATTAAGAAGAACAAAAAGTGGCGATGCAACGTACGCTGGGAACACTAGTATATGATATTTTTATGCTATGTGTTTGCTAAAAATTTACTTTGCCTGTGTATGGTACTGTATCCAATTTTAGGACACGCTACCGGTCCAAGGTACTTAGGCTTGTTGGAGACTCTCCCTGGTTTATGCCTAATAATGAAATTCACAAAGATTTAAATATTCTGTACATTAAGATGAATTTAGTGAATAAAGGAAAAATATATTCAGACTGCACTACTCAAATGCTATTGCAATAGATTTCGTAGATAATATCGATGCAATTCCTGTTACGAATTAGGCTCTCAACTTATTTACTTATTGTCCTATTGATAAATTGTAAACTAAAACAAAGCAAAACACTTTTTCCCGTTTTTAATATTTATTTGTTGTACGAGCCCTAACCACTATTAGTTCGTACAGCATGCAATTTCGCTGCAATTCACATTTCAAATAAATTTTTTTGTCTGGAAATGGTTTGAATCAACTTACTGTTAATTGTCAATGATTAGGTAGATTAAATTTGAAAATAAAAAACATTACAAGAACAACAATAACCAACTCTGAAAAAGAAAAAAATTAATTTATATAAAGCATATGTTTTCAGTCTTAATATACCTGACCACTATTAATACATACACCGCATAATTTTAAAAACTAGTATTGGGTGACTTCACCCTTCTAACGAATTACTTCGTTTATTCGCTTGCTCATTGTGTCGATCAAGTGTTTGCATTCATCTAGAGTGATAGAATCCTAAATTTCTGAAATGTTCTGTTTAAGGCCTTCACGTGTGTGTTATGGCTCATTTCTTTTGATTATTGTCCATAAATTCTCGATGAGAATAAGGTCTGGACTGGACGATGACCAATCTAAAACCTCAACATTCATCGCTTCTAACCAGTTCTTGGTCGATTTTGCGGTATGGGATGATGCAACGTTATGCTAAAAGATGTATTCATCAGACGGGGCCTGCTTCGAAATTGAGGGTATTCGATTTTTTTTCCAAAATGTCCACGTACCCGTCGACAAAATGTAGCTTTCTGACAACTTTTAATGACATGCACCCTCGCACCATAACAAGGCTTGGAATCTTTATAGTGCGTTTAACACAGTCTTTGTGGTAAGTTTCATTTTTTGTACGAATGACCCTACGTCGAGCGTCACCAGCACACACGTGAAACATTGATTAGGAGCTAAATATCACGGAATCCCATTGTCTTTGTATCCAGAAAAGGTTTTCTTTTGACTAGCTCAATCTATTTTGCTTCATTGTTAGCAACGGTGTTTTCTTTGCCTGAAAAAACACTTTTTTATGACTATGACTTTTAAATGTTGGTTGGCTTCTGGATACCTTATAGAAATGTAATCCCATTTTCTTGTTCATTCATGTCCTATTGACCTTCCTACTTTCTCGGACCATTGTATTGCTAAGTTTCGCACTCTACTTCACTGGTTAGACTTGGAAATGCTCACTAATGCCCTTTTATCGCGTGCGGATATCTTCGAGATTCTACCACGATTGCCCACACTAGTGACTATTGAGCCATTTTATAAACAATTTTACAATTGTTTGCACAGTAGATCTTGGAAGACTTAAAGAGATTGCAATTTTACCATAGCTCCATCCAGGTTCGATTTTTTAAATAATTAAATATCGAATTTCTGGTGAAACGGGCTTTCCACGTGCCAACTTTTATAATCTTTATTTTCACATTTAATCTAATCATTGACAATTAACAGTAAGTTGATTCTAACCATTTTGAGTTAAAATATTTATTTGAAATGAGAATTGCAGCGAAATTGCATGCTGTACGAATTAATAATGGTTAGGGCTCGTAAGTTGCATGCATAATTAATGTTATGATGACAATATTTTTCGATTGGGGAGCGACTCTTACAATTTTCCAATATAATTTAGAAAAATCATGTCAATTAATTCTACATGAGATCTGCAATGAATCAACAAAACGCGTATGTGAACTACTCACGAAAAATGAGAGACAAACCTGATGAGTAGCAACGAAAAGTAAGTAAGTGTGAGTGGCATTCACTTAAAGCAGAAAGCAAGAAAGTTTCTGCTTGTATATACTCTCGATTGAGAGTTGCATATTCGCGCAAGCTATACTTAACAAGGTAGGAGCCCGCACATTTATCTTCTTCTTTCCAGTGGCTTAAATTTTAGTTCGCTTGCGATAGTCAAACGGAAAGGTTGTCTCCACGCTTGATGGTTTTTTTTTTTATTCTAATACATATGCAAATACATTGGAGTGTGCGAATGTATTTTGAACTGAAAGAATATTTTTTTTTTTTTTTTTGCAACAACGCAGAAATACATTGCGTTCGTTTGTTTTCAACTACTAGACTACTAGTTGTTATTAGCTTCTCTCTCTTTTGCTCATTCTTCCTTTCTCAAAATTTATACCACTGATTGAAGTTTAGGCTCCTAACTTGTTAAGTATACCCTGTATTCGCGAGTGTCACGCATGCGAATAGTTATTCATTGCAGCATTCGTCTCGCTCTATTCTCAAAAATATTTTCAATAATTCAGGAATCAACGAATATGCTTGCTAAATGGCAAGCCACTAGTTCTGATAACAAGTAAAAAAAAGCAGACATTTAGAATACAAGAGAGAAAGAATATAGCAAACAATTTAGAGTCAGTGTCTTTCTTTTCGGTCCCCAGCGTATTATTACACTACGCACAAGGTATTTGAGAATGCCTGTGTGCTTGACGAATAGCGCACTTTGACTCGCGAATCAACTTGACATTCGCTGGCAATGTTAAGTGTTAAGCCAAGACGAAGCAATAAACGAGTGCGAATGCTATTTGCAGTGACGATTTCGCATGCAAGCTAGTGAGAGGGAAGAAATTTTTTTTTTGAGAGTGCAAGCATGATCTCATTCGTGAGTGATTCATGATATATTGAGTTCAATCGAAAGCAAAGCCACTCGTTGCAGATGTCTGCTCCACATTGTTTTCCATGCTCGGAATCTTTATGAAACAGCCATATCCCACACGTTTCGTATAGATTTCGTGGTCACTGCATTAAACTTATTTATTATTACTTATCACTCCTTGAATAGTAGTTAAGCTCGCTTTACCGCAGCCGATTCTTGAGAGATCGATGTTGCTTGCAAAATAGCTCCCTAATCAGCATTGGAAAAATTACTCTTTATTACCAACTTTATTATTTTTCCCATATATCGACTTATTGCTCTGGAATGCGGATATAACTTTATCAATATTAGTGCGTGTTGAGTCCCACTTGACCAAAAAATCGCGCACGATATCGAAGCGAATTCGCTTTTTATTCGATTTTTATTCTCTAACGATTCTTCAGTCGCTCAGTTTGTGGCAGGCGAACTATCGTACGCGATAGTTCGTTTTGACATTCGAGCGAATGTCAAAACGAAGGTAAGGCGAGTTTCTACTCATATTTTTCATAAAATAAAATAAAAATTTAAAATATAGATAATGTTTATTTTTTTTTTAACTCCATTTTATTAAATACAATCTGTTCTTCGAGGAACATTCAGTAATATTTATATATAATTAATTTAAAGAGGCATGCGTAAGTTAGCCCAATGACTAAATCTTACATAAAACAAAAATAAAAATAAATTTAGTGTTGACGACGGCGAATATTGGCAGTTCGGTGGGTTAAGTCTTCTGGGTGATACCTTCTTAGTCTTCTTGTGTTAGTGAGGTTGCTAACTAGTTGTGCTGCTAGTGGGTTTGTATGTGCGAATAGTCTGATTCGGTAGTTTCTGCTGATTTCAACAATTTCTTCAAGAACCGTTGGTACTCTTAAGTCATGGTGGATTATAGCATTGTTTATATACCATGGAGCATTTATGCAAAGGCGGAGAAGTTTGGACTGAAATCGTTGAAGGATTTCCAGATTGGTCCTGGATGCAGAGCCATAAATTTGAATTCCATAAGTTCATATTGGTTTTAAAACTGCTTTGTAAATAGGTATTTTATTTTCTGTTGAGACAGATGAGTTAGGCCCAAGAAGCCAATAAAGGGATCTAAGTCTGAGTCCAAGTTGTTAACGCTTTGTAAATATGTGGTCGCGCCAGGTAAGCCGCCGGTCTACGAGTATCCCTAGATATTTAGCTTTATCTGCTTGCTGCAGTTGACAGTTGTTTATGTAGACTGGTGGACATGTGCCTCTCCTAAGAGTGAAAGTTACTTGCACAGATTTTTGTGCGTTCACTTTAATTCGTCATGTATCTAGCCACTTGCTTATGGTTCTTAGGTTGGCTTGCAAGTTACGGGATGCTTGCATTGGATCTACGTTTTTTGCCATGATTACAGTGTCATCTGCAAAAGTAGCTGTATATGTATATTCTGACAGAGGTAAGTCCGCTGTGAACAATGTATATAGCACTGGACCCAGGACACTGCCTTGCGGTACCCCGGAGTTTATTTCCTCCAGGTCTGTTATTACTTCCTTAACTTTAACCACAAAGTATCTATCCTCCAAGTATGACTTTAAAATGTTGTATGAGTGGTGAGGTTGAGACTGTTTCAGTTTATAGAGCAGGCCAGGATGCTACACCTTATCAAAGGCTTCTGATACATCTAGAAAAGCAGCTGTGCAGTATTCTTTTCGTTCCAGGGTAGTGCTCGCAGCGTCTCTAGTAGTTGTGAGTTCGTGTGAACTACCACATTTTTTTTAACTTTCGTTTTTCCCTAAGTAGTAACTATATATTTTTATCTATATTTAAATGTTTATTTAAATAAAGTTCTGTCGGAGTAGATTGCCAAGCTGCTTGCTGAATTGCTTTGGTAAAATACTATAGCGCAAACTCGATTTCCTTTGCAGATTTTAGAGGTAAATTCGTGTCTAATGTTTCAATTACAATGTACCTAAAATGCTCCCAGCTAGTCATTTTATTATAGAGCTTTGCAGCATGAATAATTTTCTCTGCTTCAATATTAATTGTAGCGATGATAGGCGTATGATCTGATGACAGGTCTAAGCTAGACTCTGCAGCAATATGGTGTTTTGGTATTGCTTTAATAAAAAAGAAATCAATAACATCCGGTATTTTATTTTTATCGCTAGGCCAATAAGTTGGTTCACCTGTAGATACGTTAGTCGTGTGGGATAGTTGCATCGCTCTAAACAGTTCTCTTCCTCTGGGCATAGTCAGACGAGAGCCCCATTGAGTGTTTTTCGCATTATAGTCCCCACCAACTATGTACCTTGCCCCTAGTGTAGAAAGGAAATCTTGAAATTGGTTACATTTTATTGTCTGGCTAGGTGGACAGTAAACTGAAGCTACTGTGAGTGGCTGTTGTTGATCCGTAACTAATAATTTCGTTGCTTGCAAATGGCTTGTTCTATACTCTTCAAGAACAGAATATTTTATATTTTTGTTGACTATAATCGCGGTTCCTCCACGGGCAGTACCAGCAGGATGATTTGTAGTATAGACTGAATACTTGGGGATACGAAAAACGTTTTTGTTTGTGCAATGAGTTTCTGAGATCAACATTATGTCAATGTCTTTGTTTGCCAAGAATGTTGTTAGTTCTTGTATGTGTTGGGCAAGCCCATTTGCATTCCAGCATGCGATTTTTATCATTTGCACAGATTTGCAATGACTGATGTTAACAAATTAAGCACCGTGCCCATTTGTTCCATTAGTGTTTTCATCATTTGTTTGAGGTCATTTATGTCATTGTTTTGTATTGAGAAAGGAATACACGGTGTATTGGGTTCTTGAGTTGGGCCGCTTTAGTCAGTGCCTGGATTGTTTTTTAGTACATCCGAATAGGATTTGGGAGGACTGGAAGTTGGTATGGAAATTTTAGCCTCCCTAGGCCGGAGTGCATCTGAATAGGATTTAGGAGGAGTGGGGGCTGATATGACATTTTTAACTTCCCTAGGCCGGAATGCTGCAAACACTTTTTGTTGTAATTTCTTGTACATAGTACAGCCCTTATAATTGGCTGGATGGTTACCATCACAGAGCGAACGACGAACTCCATCTGACTTTACTTTACGAGGTCATGCAGATGTAGAGTGATTTTCTGTGCACTTAACACACCAAGGGCTTCGGTTGCAATAATGCTTGGTGTGTCCATAACGTTGACATCGAGTGCACTGAGGTATTTCTCGTTTTTTTCTTGGGGGCTCAAATGTTATTTTTGTAGACAAAAGTGAAAGGCAGTTATGAATATTTTTGTTGCTTTTATCTGGTTTTAGACTGACATGGAAGAGGGATAGTGGTTTTTTTGTGACAGCCTGTCTGATATTGTGTACATTTTCTACTGTAAAGCCAAGCACTTTAATAGCCTCTTGTATCTCTTCAATAGGGGTGGAGTATTGTATTCCTTTAAGGACTACATTAAAGCTTCTTTCCTGCTTCAGCTTGTATGTATGAAACTCGGTGTTTCGCTCAGTTAATGCTTTTGTAATTAACGAGTATTTTTCAGGCGTTTTTGGTTGGATTTTTACTTCATTGCCATTCAAAATTTTTAGCTCATATTCATTATATGCAATTTGCTGCAGTAATGATTTTAATGGGTTAATGTTGCTCACTCCGTAAACAAATATTGGTGGTGGTTTAGGCACTTTGGGTTCTATTTCTGGTTCTGGCTGGTCCAGCAGAGCGTATCTATTTTCGCTGATTAGGTTTGGCGTTGAAAGCCAGTATTTATCAATTTTTGATTGCTTTGGTCTAACGTTAGTGCTTCCTGAGCTCGTTCTTAAGCGTTTAACATTAATAGCCGAAGAGGATGATGAACTGTTAGTTGCTGGCAACATTTTGTTCGTTGCTGACACCATGCTGGTAGCTGCTGGCATCATGTTGTTTGTTGCTGGGTAAATGTTGCTGTGTTCAAGATGTTGCGGAGTTTTTATGGCACTGAGCGTGAACAATGGTGAATTCGTTGTAGGTGTTGGACATTGAGAGGCCCAAGAGAGACCTTCCGAAAGCGCATGCGCTGATAGAGGATTTGGCGCAGATGTTTCGTTCTTATTCATGAAAGAAGAAGATGGAATGATGTTTGTTGCGATCGTACTCACATTGGTTTGAATGGTTGGTCGGTGTGTGGAGAGGGAATCCGTTTGAGCTGCACTTCTATAGTTTATGTTGCTAGGCACAAATGGGGGTTTTGTTGTTTTCAGCGCTGTTTGCGTTTTTGGCGGCGTTCTATTTAAAGTCATTATTTTTTTAATTTTGATTTAGTTATAGGCGTTGGACTTTCGCACAAAATATGCTTAAGGCAACTGCCCAAAACTAGGCAGCTTGAGGCAACATGCTACCGCGACGGCTACTTGTTGCGAATATTTCTCACATAAAATAATAAATATTTACCAAAATCGAATTATAAAAAATTAATATAAATAATAAAAATGAAATTGTTAAAAAAATAAAATAACAGCACGCGCGCGCTACAGCTGATTGAAAAAACAACCAAACTCTTTTACCGTATCAATTCCAAGCGTTTAACGGCGTCAAACGTCAAATACTCCCTATGATTTTCTGCCTGTTACAATTCCACGAGAGATATTGAGAGACATTCGCGCGGTTCGCTTGAATCAAACAAATCGAAAAATCGACATACGATTTACTTTCGCTTGAAGCGAACATTCGCTTGTGTTTCAAGTGGGGAATGTACTAAAAAAAGTAACGAGTATGTAAGTGTATTTGCGTATAAACATACAAATATATCTTATTATTGTTTTTGAACGTTTTCCTATGCATAAAATATAAACAAAATTCAAACATTCGAATATACTCGAAGACAACGTCTAAATTTCCACTCATTTAATTCGTTTTTCTTAGTCCAAACGGAGAGGCAGCCAATGCGAGAATGTATGCGTGTGTTTTGCACTGGGAGAAATTCTAAGCGATTGCTTTGTTGTATTTTTTTAATGAAAATTTAATTAAGAAATGCCCACGATGACGAAGTTGTAAATGACTATTAAGTGCGTCTAGCGCCGCATACATTTTTAAGTGGTAAGCAACAACTTTGTGTGTGTGTGACAGCAATAAATATCTTTATCTTATATCTTTTGTTTTATTTGTTTCATTTGCAAAATGCAGCAGGTACAAATTGTTTAAATGAAAATTATAATCAAAATTATAAAATTTTTAATGAAAAGTAAAATGAATCGATTAAACATTTATTACTATGTTTACCGTACTTACCCTACCGGTTTTTTTTTTAAATAATAATAATAATAAATAATAAATACCTCCTGCGTACCATTAAAATGACAGGTTGAAAACACAACACTCCGCTTGGATTCCGATGAAGAACTCATTTTATTTGTAATGTTCTTGCACAAGCAGCGGGAACAGTATATTTGTTTAAACCTAAACATAGTTTGCGTTATCCCATATCATATCAACAGAAGAGCAGCTCATCAGAAAGGTAGATAAAAAGTGTCCCACGATCTCATATCGTTCCGCACTTAACGCAAGGATCGACAGCTTATCACATAACGTTAAACGGTCGTACACACAGTCTTACAAGAAGTCGTATCAAAAGCAATGATGTGCATACAGTTTAAATATATTACAACACACATACAGTCTATTAAACCGAAGCATTATCTAAGCAGCTTAAATCAATGAGCTGCTGATATACTAAACAAACACACATTGCCGCTGATAAAGACCAGCGCATATTAAAATAGTGCAAGAAAGAGTTATAATTAAATATAATGAGAACGTTTTAGTATCCCAAAAGGAACGGTCGTGTTTAATTTGTAACGTGTGTGTAGTTTACATTTGGTCAATTCGAGCCGTAATATTTGAAATTTTGTTTTCACATTTTTTGCAAATATCTCGTTTCCTATGGGTTTTTTGCTATTATTATCTCATAGCAATATTGTAGTAGATTAAATTCCCTACAACTTTTTTTTTATACGTTAAATCGTTTTCGAGGTAGAGGGCGGAGAGCGTGCGGTTAGAGCATCATTTAAGGTTATCCGGTAGTCCCGGTCAAAAAAACGCCATAAAAAGTTTAATATTTATTCATAAATACATAAATATTAAACATTTCTTATTTTTATTAACTTTAACATAATAATTATTAATTATTTTGCTTACGTTTCTTAACTTATCTTACCGTCGTCTTCCGACCGCTGTTTTATATCAAGTCCTCTTTATTGTCTTCAACTACATTTGCCTCCAGGTCTTCCATGATTTCGGAGTCAACGGTTCCATCATTATCAAATACTGCTGTTGGATACATACTCAATTCATATTGAAAATATTCTTCAAGATTACTTTCAAATTGTTTGCTGACAGTAATTCTTTGGAAGAGTAATAATGGACCCACTGAAACTTTACAATCATTAATTTTTACAGATCTGTTAGCAATTGAAAGCGGCATTACTTTTTCAAAACGTTTAAATTTTATTTCATGATCTTCGTCATAAACTCTAATCCAATTTCGCAAGCTCTGTTACAGATAATTTTATCATTTCCAACCATTCCAGAAGAAGACGATATTAACTGTTTGGTATCTAGAAAAGCATCAACTAGTTTACTTACGTCAATATTGTCTCTTTTTACTCTTGAATCTCTGGAATATTACAGAACTTCTCCATTTCCTCAAAAATATGTAATGTTTGTGGCGTATATAGCAATTACCTATTTACACAAAACACTTTCTTGCGTACTTCGACCACAAGATACTCTACCTTCTGTTATCATTGACTTTGATCAATCACCGTATCCGTCCATGTACCTGTATTGAATTTTTCTGTTCTTTTCTCAAAAGTTTGTTCATCCGTAGTTTCTTCCAACTTGAGTTTATCTTGCAGATATAAGTGGGCAGATTTTGCATATAAGAAGTGACCACCGGCGTGAAAATATGGCAGCATTTTGCGCACTGCATCTAGATGTTCTCTGAAAAGCCTAAGTCTTTAAGCCCGAACAAAATCAAATGCTATAACCATTTCGAAATGTTGCAGCCACAATTATGCTGTTGGACCTCGAGCTTTTCTAGTTTGTTCAAAAATTTGGAAGGAAAAATTATACAGTTACCTATATTCTATATCCTATATTTTCGTAGCAAACATCTCGGGAAGTGATTTGGTGTATTAACGCATTCAACAAACCATCTTCAATCTTCATGTCTTCATAAACTATCATTGATAATGCAAGTCGTAATAATGTATGACTTCTGATGCTCCCTGAATAAGCGTGATCACTCAGCATCTTGTAAACAGAATTCGTTGCATATATTGTACCGAGATTGACAATATGTGACTTGGCACATACAATGTAAAGTTGTTTAAATTTTGTCTGCGATACTGGCAGGATGATCAATAAAACGAAGAAACATTACCTGAGATGTTGAAAAATTCGTGTTATTTTTAGTGAGATGTTCAAGATAACCATTCCACCCTGTCTTTATATGTCGTTTTTTTGACCGTGACTACCGGAGATAATAATAGCAAAAAACACATAGAACACGAGATATATATTTGCAAAAAAAAATTTGAAAAAATCGATTTTTTGTGACCTATGACCTTAGATTTTTAATAGACGCAGACACCCTACCATATGTTGGTTTTGAGACAACGTTTAGGATGTCAAAATAGAAGTTTATACGAGTTTATAGCTGGGTATCTCAAATTCCGAGGTGAGCTTACTAACTAAATACAGAAAATAGCTGATGGAGCGAGCATTCTGGATGTAAAGAGTGAGTTGGCGCAGTTTACGTCAAACGACACCGCTCTTATAAAATGTGGAATCATTGACCATGATTACTTCAACAATGGAGTATACGACGATATTATGGAAAATGTTCGTTGTTATGAGCAGTCTACGCTGAAAGTAGAAGAAACCTCCAAGGCATCAGGACTGACGGCTTTTCGTAAAGCACCCGCCCCACCCGAAAATAGGTCGGAAACAAGTGCGCAGGATAATCCATAAACTCTGGAAATATTTTGGTGGATCAATTGGACAAAAAGACAGGCAAACTTCGGCAGGTTATACAGATTGCTCAAAAAGCTCTTCTGAGCGGTGGTACAGATGAATTGTTGGACAGTAAAGATGAATTATTACTATTATGGTCCAAAATAGAAAAGTCTGTAAATAATTTAAAAACAGTATACGCTTTCTCGGAAGATGATGAAATTGATGAATTGGAAACGACGAAGATATTAGTTTGAAAAAAAAAATGTACAGAAAAGTAGGACGATTAAATGTTATCGCCTTGGGAGTTTCAGAGCTTCCTAAACCTGAGCTTCCACAGTTTGGGGGACATTCAAAAGATTGGCCCACTTTCTACAATTTGTTTAGAGAAACCATTTATAATAGGAATGATATCAGCGACGCCAGAAAGCTTAATTATTTGAAATCGTACCTAAAAGGAGAGGCACGTACGATTGTAAGCCATTTGCTGAATGAATCGGCTGCAAATTACGAGGTTGCTTGGAACTTGATTTGCAGGCGGTATGAGAACCAACGCAAGCTATTCTCAGACCGTTTAAATCAACTAATAGCTATTGATGTTCTCAATCATGATGTGATTTTGGCTCACATACTTCTAAGCAGATTTTCAGCAGAAACTCTGCAATTATACGAGCAACAAACAAAAAAAAGCGAGAGAGATCCAGTCACTAAGGGGTGTGTTAGGGTTTATTGAACAGTGATACAATTCAATAAATTCAGCACAACGGAACGAAAAACCTCAAACGAAGCAGTTGGTGCAGAAAATGTGCCGTTTCTGTACGCTCAATGGTCACGACGTGTTTAAATGCCAAAAATTCAAAGCAGCTCTGATCAACAAAAAGAAAGAGTTCATCATGAAACATCGATTATGTTTTTGGTGTTTTGGGTTACAAGTTAGCTTAAATTGGTTTATTCGTAATAATTTCAACAAATATAATTTAGCTTTAATTAGTTTATTCGTAATAACTTTAACAAATGTAATTGCCGTTTTTGCGTGCAATATTAACCGAGTGCTGTTTGCGACTGATCTTAAGCTAATTAACTTACTTAACGGCTAAGCTAAGCTTCGATCGCTGCTCAGTCAGTTATGCTGAGCTAAGCGCCTCGTGCAGGGTCTCTTGTTGCTGACTCCAGACGCTTGGTCAGCAAAACTGTGGGAACGGACTTGGTCAGCGCAACTATGGGAACGGAAATGTTTATCGCGAAGTGTCATACGATAACTCTTCCCCTTCTAAGCTGCGAACGTCCTCGTTCGTTGGCGTCACTGCCTTGATGATTCCGATGATGTTACGCTTTTCAGCTTTCCTTTTTTGGTTCCTGTGACCCAGCCATAACATTACTGCTGCAATGATTAATAGTATCACAATGGATACTTGTAATGATCGCTTCTGGACCCCTTCCTAGATTGCTGGGAGTCGCAGTATTTTTTTTTTATGTAATCCGTGTAGGTACGGGAGGCTGAGGATCTCCACTTGGTCATCCAGTTTCAGTATTGGTATGCCCGGTGGACCAGGAGTCCTTTTTAGCACCTTCTTTTGATTTATAAAGAGGGACCCATTTATTTTTATCGGGTCGACAAATGTGAGGAGGTAGGTGCCGTTTATTTTGGTTACCGTACCATTACCTTCCTCCACAATGGCCGCTTGGTCATTTATGACGACCACGCCGTCGTCTATTTGAATCAGGTGTTTCAAGTTATTAAACGTTATTTGGCATTGCGCAAAGCCGACAGCGACGAACTGCTGTGCGCAAAAAGACCCTTGTCTCTCTTTGCAGAACGATGTTGTTGTTGCCGTTCTGCAACTCCCGATTGCACGCGTATTATTCCCGCAGTCGGCAACTATGTTGTTGTCGCCGAGATGTAACATTTTCCCATTATGTGGGACGGCGAAGACAGTTATTTTCTTACAAATTAACTTAGGTATAGGGTACTTAATGCTAAAGTACAAATGGTTGTTACTTTGGTAAACTTTAATACTAGATACTTCTAATATGTCAGCTATTGAAATATTTGTGATTTGCTCGTTTATTACTTTTAAATCATCACTGTCAAATATTACCGGATTAATTAGATTTATTTTTGCCAAAGTGACAGAAATTATAAGGTTTTGAAGTTCAAATATTATCATTCTATTTCGTGCCAAAAGTATGTCGATTTCATTCCTTTTATAACTTTTCACTATCTTGTTAACTACGTTAGTAAGGTTATTTATCTGTGCCTGAGTTTGGGAATTTATATCAAATTGTCTATTGCTTTGTTCTAATAACTGACTCTGTCCGAACTTGAGTTGCTCGAAATCATGAAAGTCTGGATTTCCGGCAATAACTTTAAGAGCCGTCCCCAAGACGTTTATGTTTCGAGCATGTATATGGTGTACCTGTACCGTCTTCAGTAGTGTTTTTATATGCTGTGTGTCCGAGTCCAGTATCTTTCTCATGTGTGACTGTGGGAAAACGTTCGTCATCTGAATTGTCTCGTCCGCCAGTGTCGCGTATTTCGTCAGGTTCGTAGAATGTCTGAGGTAGCCGTAACTATTGGTAAAAGTCCGAATGACTGTAGTCAACTATTTTTGCTTTCGTGATGGCAAGTCTTAGAAGCAGTGTTAATATTATCCTAAAATACACGTAATAAAAATTAGCTAATAATAGCTTAGTAGGACTTCCAAAAAAATGAAAAGTAATAGAGGTTTATTTTAAATTGTCTTTATGGACCACCCTCCCATTAATAAGAACTGTCGTGCCTTTATCTTTTTGCACGACATGTTCGACGTAAAGGGGGGTTAGCTTGTTACCTAGTCAAACAGAACGGACGGCTGTTCTGTTTGACTAGGACCTTATCCCCAGCGTTGTAAACACGATTTACCCGGTTCTTGTTCTGATTTTTTAGCTCCCCATCCTGTGCGTCTTGCAGACGCCTAGATACTAGGTTCGGGTTTGCCTCTATTTTACGGAAAATATTAACGGGCTTAACATTGGTTACAGAATGTATGATTTTGTTATATTCGATTGTGGCCATTAGAATAAGGTCTGTTGTATCGTCAATATTCTTCTGCAGCTTAAGACACCTAGCTATTTCGGCCAGAGTACTATGAAACCTCTCAACCTGCCCATTTGAATTGCTGTGAAGCGGTGGCGCGTTCACTATTTCTATGTCAAAATTGTTTGAAAGCATTGAACGAATCGTTTGTGAGTTTAGTGACTTTTCATTGTCACAATATATTGTTTTTGTATTTGTAAACAAATTCATTATTTGGAGTAACTGAGGTTTAATATCCAAAATGGTCCTTGATCGTAAGGACTGAGTTATAGCAAATTTGAAAAATTTGTCTACGCAAGTGAGAAAGAGTTTTGCATCCGTGGAGTAGATGTCCACAAGCAAAATTGCTCCCACATACGACGGGATGGGTATTTTCCCACCTCATGCTTCTTTGGTCTACGGTCATACTTTGCCTGTAAGCATATTTTACAGTTTGTCGCCACCTCACGTGCTTTCCTTTCCATCTTTGGGAAATAATAGTCTAGCATGACCTGTTTCACATTTTCGTGGGCAGCTCGGTGAGCGCGATTATGTGTTCTGCAATTATGATCTCATTCTGATCATTTCTGTCGAAGACATCCTGCACCATTGCATGGGTATGTCTAAACTTTACAGTTGGGTACATTTTAACTAGACTATGTTGGATTTTTGCCAATGTAGGTAAGTCGCAGTGGGTTGCATTCACCACATCAAGATTCACTGCGTCTTGCAGCGACTGGAACAAGTCCGAATCATTGGAATAGGTAATAATGTGCCTTGTTTTTGTACCATAAAGAATAAAAGTCCGCTTTGACGGAATCGTCCCCATGATTGGTCTCCCGCCTTGAGACAACACCGCACCGAGCCCGTATGGAGATGCATCGGTCGTGAGGTCAAATGACCTCTTAAAGTCGGGATACTGTAGTATGAAATACATATATGGATATGTATATATATATATATATATATATATATATATATATATATATATATATATATATATAAAATCGATTGAACCGCTACTTCACATATATGCCGACACGCATGTATATAAGCACATGCAGAAATGTATGTACAGTAGAGCGCGGGGTGCTAGCCAACATTAGCTTATACCGTTATTGGAAGCGGGGTTTGGGAAGCAAGTAGAACATTCTTCGCCGAAAAAACCAAGCCCTATGCATAAAAAAACTATGTAAAACTATAACAGTTTAAAAAAACATATTTATATTTACCCGCTTATGCTGCATATATGTATATATATATAAAAATATGTATAAGAACCAATTATACGTGCGCATGCACATATATATATGTACGTATTAGCGCGTCACGATCATGCGCTGCCGCAATACACCAAACAGATTTGAATTATTAATTGTATTTATTTAATCATAACTTTTGGTAACTTTATATCGGAATAGAATCAAAATGATGCTTGTATGCACCGTAGAAGATACATATATAATTTAAAGTTTATTCTCTTCGCTTGTCTTTTCTTTTTTTTCCGACACCTTGTGCACTCTTGAACGTTCAGCAGCAAAAAGAAAGAAAAATCGAGACGAAGCGTCGCTCATCTTCGTACTCGCTACATTGTATTGGCGAACTAAGCATGTTGCCATACTGCAATTTTCGCGATGCGTTCTGACTTCTAATTCCGCATAAGAAATCCCAACAAAACTTGTTATTTACAAACTTTAGTTCCGTAAAGAACTAAAAAAAGATTTCGATGCTGTCTACTATTGCTACGACCCATGACCCTGGGATTTAATTCTTTTGTACCGAGTTAGCCAGGCATTTCATGGCCGTATATCCGATGCATGAAATCTACCAATAAATTTCCCTGCTAGATCTTCTAGGTCATACTGACAGTTCCCTACTCTATCTCGAAGACGACACTTCACAAATTTAGGCATAAACTTAGCATTAATACCTTTGGCTAAATTACTCTGACTGAACGTACGTCTAAAAACTTCTTGTCCAGGTTTAAATGAACAAGGCCTAGCTCTAGTATTATAAATTTTGCTGCCCTTCTCATGAGCTTTCAATAAATTGTTCCGAATCTTTGAGCGCAGTTTGCTATATCGAATTGCACAACTGTCTATATTGACCTCTGAATCTTGTAGCGAAACAAGTTTCTGAAGTATCCTGTACGAGGATGCATGTTGGCACATTTTTTGACCAAAAACTGCATATTACGTAAAACTGAAAGAATTGTAGGTATGTAAGAATCCCATTTACAATGATTGGAATCCTTTGAAAGAAAATAACGAATCTTATTTACGATTTCTCTGTTTACTCGCTCTGCTGCATTTGCCTGCGGTGAATACAAAGCAGTTTTAACATGCTGTATACCATATAGAGCAAAGAATTCAGATATATCTTTAGAAACAAATTGTTTTCCATGTTTTTCTATGTATATACTGAGGAACTCCAAATGTTGGAAATATATAATTTTCGAAGAACTTAATTACACTAATAGATGTTGCTGATTTAATTGCCTGCAAGAATACGAATTTGGTCATGTGATCTAAAACGATAAATAAGCAATTATTCTTTAAATTTGTGCAAGGATACGGTCCTAAAAAATCACAGTAGAGTCTTTGAAATGGTCTAACAGTTTCAAATCGATTTCCCATCTGTGGTCGTAATGTACCGTTTGCTGGCTTAATTGTTTTGCAAATATCGCATTGATCAACATATGCTTTGATGTCGCGAACCATTGCTGGCCAAAAGTATTTACAACGCACTCTAGCTAAAGTTTTTTGAAACCCGCCATGTACTCCTGTAGTATCATTAGCTATTTTTATTGCAGTTTTAGACAAGCTTTTGGGTAACCAAAGTCGCCATAAATTATCTTCTTCACCATCGATACCTTGTCTAAACTTTACCCGTTTGTAGACATACCCGTCTGATACACATATATCGGGCAGTTTGTCCTGGTTCGTTAAAACCGATTCTTTTAACATAGAATACTCACTATTTTGAAAATCTGACGCATTTAAATCAATGTCTTGCAAAGATTTAGCAACAATCTCATCAACATCAAACCGAGATAACGTATCAGGGACAATATTCAATGAACCTTTCCTATGCTCCATCTTAAAATTGTAACGTTGTAGTTTTAGACACCATCGAGCCACTCTGCCGCTCAAGTCTTTTCGAGTCATTAACCAAGTTAAACTAGAATGGTCAGTGATAATGCGGAACGGAAGTCCTTCGATGTATGGTCTGAATCTATTCACACTCACAATCGCCGCCATGCATTCCAGCTCAGTAACTGTATAGTTGCGCTGAGCTTTATTGAGTTTCTGAGAAACAAATGCAATTGGACGTTCTCTTCCTTCTTCATCCTTTTGATAAAGTACACCACCCACTCCTGTTCTGGAAGCGTCACTTTGTACAAAAAACTCTTTATCAAAGTCTGGTTGAGCTAACACTGGAGCTGATGACAGAGCTACCTTCAATTTTCCAAACGACGATATTGCTTCAGGACTAAGTGAAAAAGGCTTTATGCGTTTCTGCAAGCAATCTGTTAATGGTCCGGAAATATCCGAAAAATTAGCAATAAATGCTCGGTACCAATTTGCCATGCCAATAAATCTTCTCACCTGTCGAGGAGTCTTTGGCAATGGAAATGAATTAATTGCATCAACCTTTTCTGGATCAACTTTAAGGCAACCACTTCCTATGCGATACCCTAATTATTTTATTTCTCGCTGACAAAATATGCTCTTGGTAACATTTATAGTTAGATAGAAGTTTTGCTACTTCACGAAGTGTAAATAAATGTGACTCAAAGTCAGCGCTACAAATCAAAAAGTCATCTAAATATACGAACACATTTTCTCGTAAGCGTGAAGGTATTACCTTATCCATGAGCCTACTCATTGCAGCGGGCCATTGCTCAAGCCAAAAGGCATTACTCGAAAATGGTATAAAGGTCTTCCAGGTATAGCAAATGCGGTTTTCTCTTTCGATGATTCTGAAAGTGGTATTTGGAAAAAAGCATCTTTTAAATCAATGCCTTTAATGAAATGAGTATCTTTCAATCTGCTGAGAAGACCATTTATATGTGGTAACGGATATGAATCCGTTTTTAGTAACCGCGTTCACCTTGCGGCAATCTATACACAATCTAACTTTGCCAGGTTTCCTGACCAATACTACGGGGCTACACCAAGGCGAATTTGATTCCTCTTTGACTCTTAAATTTAGAAGTCTATCAATTTCTTGGTAAACTTCTCGTTGACGCGGTGGAGACAACGGATATAGTTTGGCTTTAACAGGGGTAGCATCACCTGTTTCAATGTGATGTTCGACCAACTTTGTACATCCAAGCCCGCGTTTCTCAAATGATGGAAACTGTACAATTGTTGCATTTAACGCGAACCTTTGTTCTGCTGTAAGATTATGAAATTTATCATCGCAACTTATATCAGCATTTATTTAATCAATTTGGGGAAATAATTCAGGAGCGATGGCAAATGTTTTCCAAAAATCAACTCCTAAATAGGCTTCCTGAACTAACGTTGGAATAACATAAAATATTATCTCTCGTGAAATACCTTTATATTTTACTGGAAGTTTACAGAAACCGGATACTATCATTTTTGATCCATTAGCAACTGATACAAATGATTTTACTGGGGTTATCGCAATGTGATTCTCCTTCAAGAATTGTAAGCTATTGTTTCCTAACGCTGAAATGCTGGCGCCGGAATCGAGTAAAGCAACTATTTCTTGGTTACATATCTGAACCTTGGCAAATGGACGGTCGTCTTTGTCACTTCTTAAGCAAGTTGCTTCTATTGTTTTCCTAAACATGCTCCTCTTCGTATACCTATATCTACATTTCCGAATTGATTTGGAAATTATAGCTTCTATATCACCCGTTATTTTCTGTCTGCGTTGATGAAGGCTCCAATTCTGAAAATCAGTTTGGCAGGACACATTATTTAAAATTAGCTGAGATTTAAGAATGGGTTTGTTATATTTATTAGTACAGTCCGGTGTTTTAGAAGCTGCTGATGATACTATTTCGGGATTTGAACCGGATCACGAGAGTTCCCGATTTTCCGCTCGCTCCGTTTGTGGTTTCCCTGGTGTTGATTTACACACTTAGGAGTCGCCACACCTTTTTGTCCACATTTAAAGCAAAAAAGGTTTCTGGTCTCTTCAGGACAGTAAATGTAAGAATGTCCAAAGTTTGAACAATTCCAACACTGCAGTTTTGTATAATCTGCTTTTGTGTAAGGACGAGATCGCTTTGTCAGCTGTAATGCTGCAATTTGAGGATCACTGTCCCTTTCTTCCGAACTGGAATTATTCAATGCAACTTCATGTACGTGTTTGTTTGATATAGAGAACAAATTTTGGGTTTTATTGTCACGCTATACTTGCTCACCTTTCCTGGCAAGGTCTCTAAAATCGTCTAGATTATTTGAAAAGCATATACTGCAAATTTGGGCACATATTCCGTTTGAGAATGTCCATTAGAGATTGTTCCGACATGGGATCTTGCAATCTTATATTCATGGAAACAATTGTGAAAGTCATTGTACGATTCTCTTACGCCTTGTTTGCGAAGAGAAATTTTAAGTCGAATTTCATGATCTGATTCGAGAGTCTTTAGTTATCGCATGCTTTAATATTGAATAAGTTAAACTGCGCGTTTGTCTTGTATAAAGCCAATACCAAGCTTCTGCTTTCCCGTTAAGGAAAACATGAAAATTAGCTAGTAGATCATCAGATGAACATCCCGTTCTGTGACGTAAGGTATCAATTTTGAATAGAAAGTCCGATACACTGCTTGTTCCGTCAAATGAAACTTTCCATTTATCGAATTTTATTAAGTTATTTGCGTGATGCCTTGGACATACAATCTGATCTGGAGAATTTCGAGTGTTGGTGGGTCTACCTGAATTTGTATTCGAAACATTTAATGAAGCTATGCTACTTCGAATCGAATTTAGTTCTTGTCTAAACTGCTCTTGAACGTTCTGCATTGATTGTTGAAAATCTTGAACTATAGGATCAACGCCAGATTCATCCCTTCTAACTAAGATTCTCGACGCTTTTGAAGTGGAAGCGATATCGGGGTCTATTGACTCCATTATATCTAGCAAATTCACACTCTGGCCCTGAGAAGTCTGACTAAACGAAGACTCAAACTGATTTTGACTACTGATAGGACTCGATAAACTATTCCCAGGAATGTCCGGTGCAGTAGTTGTTTTGGGTTTTTGAACTGGTGAGTGTATCACCACCGGTTTTCTTGCTTTCACTCGCCCTTGTCCACTTGTATTTAAATTTGTTTTTCTACCTGCTCTGGTAAACATACTAAAAAAAAAACAAAGTTAAATAAAGCGAAAACAAAAATATGTATACAAAAATTTACGATAGTTTACTATAAACTAGGGAATGACTATAAGGATTACATGAACTAAATCGATGATATATGTGAATTCGTGCAATTTATTATCGTGTTCTAACCGTAATGTTTTATACCATATTACAGCTCCGAGGGTGACTATAATTCATGCTTCATATGAAGACAAGGATACATGTCATGAGCTCGTTCTCACTTTACCCATAGTAAAAACGGCCTCTCCTATGAGATACTCATCCATATGTCTCCCTTTCCTGTCTACTGATCAAAAAAAATGTGGCAGCAACTATTTCCTACCTATGTTTGTTTGTTTAATTGGCCGTCAACCGTCTACCGGTCATGGCCGCGTCCAGGAAAGCGCACCAGCCTCCATAATCCTGTGCGCGCTGGCGCCAGTCGTTCTGAATGCCAAGTACGGAGAGATCTCTCCATACCATCGAGTGCCCGGTCGTCCTCTATGTCGGCGTCCACCAATCAAATTTGGGCCCCCCATGTAAACCATGCGTGCTGGAGCTCTTTCGTCCATTCGAAAGAGGTGCCCAGCCCAGTGCAGCCGCTGGAATCTTATGCGCTGGACTATGTCAACCTCATCGAATAGCTCGTACAGCTCGGGGTTCATACGGGACCTAAACTCGTCGCCGACTCTAATAGGACCAAAGATCCTGCGAAGAATCTTCCTCTCGAAGACTTCCAACGCTGTCTCGTCCGACTCAATCACAGTCCATGCCTCTGCGCCATACAGTAGGACCGGGAGTATCAGCGTCTTATAGATCTTTATTTTCGTACGTCGAGAGAGGGCTTTACTTCTCATTTGCTTGCTCAGCCCAAAAAAGCATCTGTTTGCAAGCGTCATTCTTCGCCTGATCTCCAGGCTGACGTTGTTGTTGCTAATATCTCTGTTCCGAGATAGACGAAGTTTTCTACAACACTGAAGTTGAAATTCTCCATCGTCACTGACCGTCCAAGACGCATTGACGGAGTGCGAGAAGACACCAAGTACTTCGTCTTGTCCTCGTTCACCGCTAGACCCATGAGCCGAGACTGTTTTTCAATCTCCGAGAACGCCTTGCTGACTCACCGTTCCTGCGTGCCGATGATATCGATGTCATCGGCGTAAGCGAGCAGCATCACTTCCTTTTGGAAGATAAAGCCGGACATACTCTGTATGTACGGGCATTGGCGTAGGATGTATTCCATCAGGAGATTGAAAAAATCGCACGATAGAGCATCGCCCTGCTTGAAACCTCTCTTGGTATCAAAGGGGTCGGAGAGTTTTTTCCCCACCCTGACAACGCTTTGTGTGTTAGATAGCGTCGCCATGCAAAGACGGACAATCTTTGCCGGGATACCTAGTGCAGACAGGGCGTCGAAGAACTTCGCTCTTATCGGCGTGTCGAAAGCGGCCTTGTAATCGACAAATAGGTGGTGAGTGTCTTTGTTGAACTCACGGGTCTTTTCCAAGATTTGGCGTAATGTGAATATTTGGTCACTGGTCGACCTCTTTGGTCTGAAGCCACACTGATATCGTCCTATCAGTGAATCGGTATATGGCTTCAGCCTATTACACAGTACGCCCGACATAGTCTTATATCCAATGGAAAGGAGACTTATTCCGCGGTAGTTGGCGCAAACAGCGGGGTCTCCTTTCTTAAAGATAGGACAGAGAACACTGAGATTCCAGTCATTGGGTATGCGTTCATCGGACCATATCTTGCATAAAAGCTGGTGCATACTCCTAACCAACTCTTCGCCGCCGGTCTTGAATAACTCAGCTGGCAGCCCATCAGAGCCTGCCGCTTTGTTATTTTTCAGCTTTTTAATAACTGAATCGACCTCGTTATAGTCCGGTGGCTCTACAATAGTGCCATCATTAACTGGTGGTTCCAGTGTCATTTCTCTATCGGCGCTTCATCGCCTCCGAGTAGGTTGGAGAAATGACTGTTCCATAATCTCAGTGATTCCTGTTCATCCGTTACCAGATTTCCATTCTCATCCTTACAGAAAGTTACTCCGGGCTTAAAACCTTCAGTCAGACGCTTGACCTTTTGGTAGAATTTTCGAGCTTCATTTCTGTTACGTAACATCCTCAAACTCCCGCCTTTCTTGCTCCGTTTTCTTGCGTCTGAAAAGGCGTTTCTCCTCTCTCCGTTTCTCGCTGATAGGAAGCGTTCTTCTCTGCAGTAGCATTGCGACACTCCTCGTCGTACCAAGAATTCTTCACAGGTTTTCTATAACCAATGACATCCTTGGCAGCCCTATCCATGGAGCGGGTGATATGTGTCCACTGCTCACATATATCTCGAGAAATCGGCGAGGTTTCCCGGAGCAGTGGGAGAGTGTGCTTGAAAAGGCTACGGCGCTCTGTTCTGATTGGAGCCTGCAGTGTGCGGTGTGCACTACGCTGAGCCTAGTGCGTACCTTGAGCTGCGACAAGATAGTGGTCCGAGTCAATGTTGAGACCACGTAACGTTCGCACGTCCAACACGCTCGATGCGTGCCTTCCGTCAATCAGAACATGATCAATTTGGTTGCGTGTTTTTTGATCAGGACTCAGCCATGTAGCCTTGTGGATGTTAAGATGTCAAATCTGGTACTACTAACTACCATGTTCCGACCTGCGGCGAAATCGATTAGCCTCTCTCCATTATTGGAGGTAGTGTCGTGAAGGCTAAATTTTACGACGGTTGGGCCAAGGATTCCTTCCTTCCCAATCTTTGCGTTGAAATCGCCAAGCACGATTTTGACATCGTGTTTGGGACAGCGCTCGTACAGGCGTTCCAAGCGCTCATAGAATTCATCTTTAGCATCGTCGACTTTCTCTTCCGTCGGGGCGTGCGCACAAATCAGGCTAATATAAAAATATTTAGCCTTGATGCTCGTCAACAGGTGTGAACCTAGAGACGAGGCCACGTAGTTTCCTACTCACCACGAAACCACATCCAAATTCGTGCTTACTCGCATGGCAGCTTTTTTAGAGCAACCCTGCCCTATCCATCGGATTTCTTGGATTGCGGTGATGTCAGCCTTGCACTTTTCGAGGACACCTACCAGCTGGATATTTGGACCATCCCAATTAAGGGTGCGGACATTCCAGGTGAATATCCTCAAATCATGATCCTTGTATCGTGTTCCGGGGTCGTCATCAAAGGGGTCCTTCCGAGGCTTCCTTTTAGTTTTCATTGGGGGGTTGTTTTTTTAAAGTGGCGGGTCCCAAGCCCAGCGCACCAACCCCTTTTTAAAGGAGAGGGGCCCCTTCGCCTTCTCTCGTTAGCTCACCTCTGAACGGATGTTCAGAGGCTACCCAGGAGATACGTGTCCTAACGGACGTGTGAGTTGCTTAGACAGTTTGACACAAGAATCATTGTTGGCCATTCCCAAGTGAATGGCAGTCAACAATTTTCCACACAATGTGCACTTGAGCAAACGAATCCCAATCTCCCAGGCTGATGATGTTACGCTAAAACTTTTAATTCCAAAAAAATAAAAACACTTACAATTTGTATCTCTGAACACGAAATAAATAAAATACACGATATCGAATAAAGAAAAATAACAGCTACCGAATATGTATGCTTCTACATTAGGTTTAGAAACTCCCTCAATACCTTTGCATTGGACGCCAACCCTGTAAAGACGTTTAACACTAAATTGGTATAAAAACTACCTTCAAGGCTTCTGCGTAGACAAAAATTGTGTTAGGTGACCAACCATATTAGGTCTACGATCCCCTCAGGAAATTATGTTAAGCGTCAATTATGTCACGCGACCAATCCAATTTTTACTATGACCCCCTCAGGGGCCCCACGTTGGGCGCCAATGCTTTTCTACATATGAGTGAGGTTTGTTAGAAGAGAGGGGGCATGGCGGAGGTGGACTCGACTAGCTCAATCGAAATGGCGTGGTTTGTGATTCGCACCTACCCTAACTGATCCGCAAGCATAATAGAAGAATGCCATAACTATACAAGTATTGCCGAAAGAAAATGAAAAATTGTGTTATCAGACAAAATGGTTCAGAGAGATGAGTTAGCTAAATGTCCTTTATCCGATGAGTTGGTCATGATGGAAGACCAGGAGTGCACTTTTCCCTTCCCATGGAACACCATGGCAAGTACAAACACTCACAATTTGACGTACAAGCCCCTAGATTAGAATGCGCACCTAATCACGCTTCGCTACATCCTTTCCCTTAGTCATTCCCCTTTAAAATAGGTATTTAGTAGTTCATAGTAACAAAGCTTATATTAATTTATTAAATTGTTGAAATTCATATACCAGAAATAATTCATATAATGGATATCAAAGCGGACGAAAGGAAATGGAAAATTATATATTCGCGAAACTAGAAATAAACGATCGGTTGATCTTATTATTTTAAAATTAGGCACTACTCCTTATTTTACGGTAAGATGAAATTTAAACTATGAATTGAAAGAAAGTTTATAAAAACAGGGTGAGTATCTCTTAATAAATCAGCAAAACTGTTTTACGACTTCTGGTTCATTTTTGTACACTTACCCATCGTTTAATTGTTTTACAAAATCCTTGCATACATTGTCCGAGGAGTGCGCACTTCCAGTTGATGTGTGGATACTAGTTCAAGAAAGTAAAAATAATTAGCACAAAAAAAGAACTAAGAACTCATACCAGATACTTAACCTCACCGTGCTTTTCTTAATTTCTAGATTTTAAAATTACATACATTCCTAAATTGAAAAATTATACTCTACGTGTAGTAACCGGTTTCTTTTAGAAAAAATTAGATTAGGCAATAATAAAAAATAAACCCAGACGATGGTCCTAGTAGTTTGCATCCGATCTCCTCAAGAAATTTAATATGGCGGCAATATGAATACATATATGGATATGTATATATATATATATATTCCACACGCGCGCACTACGTTTGGCGCCTTAAAACCAAATCGATTGAACCGCTACTTCACACATATGCCAACACGCATGTATATAAGCACATGCAGAAATGTATGTACAGTAGAGCGCGGGGTGCTAGCCAACATTAGCTTACGCCGTTATTGGAAGCGGGGTTTGGGAAGCAAGTAGAACATTCTTCGCCGAAAAAACCAAACCCTATGCATAAAAAAACTATGTAAAACTATAACAGTTTAAAAAAACATATTTATATTTACCCGCTTATGCTGCATATATGTAAATATATATATAAAAATATGTATAAGAACCAATTATACGTGCGCTTGCACATATATATATGTACGCTGCCGCAATACACCAAACAGATTTGAATTATTAATTGTATTTATTTAATCATAACTTTTGGTAACTTTATATCGGAATAGAATCAAAATGATGCTTGTATGCACCGTAGAAGGTACATATATAATTTAAAGTTTATTCTCTTCGCTTGTCTTTTCATTTTTTCCCAAGGTGTGCCGTAGAGCGTTCCTCCCCTAGTCGACACTCATTTCGGAAAGCTTCGCCTCCAGCTTCTGAAATCGTTCGAGATTGGTAACTGCTGTCAGAAGTTTTTCATTTTTGCGTTGCTGAATTATGCTAAATAGAATCCAGCCAATTTTGTTGCTTGGCCCACAATTCCATCCATTTTTACAACGCCAAATTCTATGATTCTGCAAACAAGTCTCATCCAATTATCATGTCGATTCTGTTCGATTTGTTGAACAGAGGATCTGTTAACGCGTAGTTATTCCATTTCTAAAGATCACATTCGAAAGACTGATCTGGTTGCGCACTAGTCAGCGATGATAAAATTATTGCGTCGACCTCTTCCACATAGTTGCCCATAAATCGTGGCTTTATTTAATTTTTACTTTGTAGTTGGATTCACTAACCACCGCTTCTCCAAGTCCATGAATCTTCGTTATTGTTTTTACGCGTGGAACTTGTAATATTTTTGAAGTTTCTGTAGATATGGCGGATTTTTGAGAGCCCTGAGTAAGTAACATATACTCGCCATTTGTTGCTTTCACCTTTATTTGTGCAGTTGCTAGAATTACCGCCGCAAACGAGTTAGTTGAAGCCATGTCATTTCTTTTACTTCCATTCATCCACTGCTCTCCGTGCAGTAAATCTTGATGACTTTTTGAGCACATTTAGCGTATGGTGTTGAACATTTTTCACTGTATTGGTGATGTATACATTTAAAGCACAGGTTTTGTTCCTTCGCAAACTTTCGGCGTTAATCGATAGAAATTGCCTGGAGTCTTCTGCATTCATTTGTTGTGGTACTTGCAGAAGAAGCACATTTTTCTTACCGATTGAGTTTTGTTTTTCAAACGATAAATCCTTTTCGGAAAAAGCTTTCAAAGTTTCATATCTTCTTTCCAAGAATTCGATGATATCTTTTAGGGTTAGCATTTCTTTAGGAGTTTTAGCTGTTTGCTCGTACAATTTTAAACCGTCTTTGTCCAGTTTTTCGGAACGGCTCATCTTCTCCAACTTCTATATCTAATGCTCGAAAAGCATTAACGCACTCATTTGTTGTGCCCAGTAGTTGCCTGACACTTTCCGCATTGTCGCTGTTTATTTGGGGTTGATCTAAAATCCTATCCCATTGGGTCGAAAATAATATTCTTTTATTTTCCTACCTTTGTTTTAGAACATTGTAACTATTTCTTGATATCTGTAGATGTTGAATCAATCGAGCAGCTTCTCCATTCAAACATTGCCGAAGACGGAATATTGTTTTCGAATTTGATATGAGTAAATTATCATGCACCATATCTTGGAATAGGTTGTAAAGGGTTGCCCATTCTTTATAATTCCCGAAAAATTTTGGTATTTTTAGATTTTCGAGCTTCACGTAATCCCATTGATTATTTGGCTGGATTTCCGATTCTTTATCGTTATTTTGGATGCATCATTAAGTGCAGTAATCCAAGTTTGTCGATTAAAAAATCTGCTTCATCGTGTTCTAGATTTGCTTTTTCGTTCGCATATAGCAATTGAAGCTCATCGTCCCTCTTATCAATCAGGTCAGTTTTAGATCTTCCGACATTAGGAAAGTTTTCTTCTTAAAAATATTTTATGAGATTAGCAGTTCGTCTTTTAAAGCTGCTTAATCTAAACTCATTATTTTTTTTGAACCGAGTCCATCCGCATTACAATTTGTTGACTTATTTACTGCACTGACTTCTAGCTCTAAATTTAGCTTGGTTATCTCAAACTACAGAAAATGCGGAATGCGATTTTTGTTATTCAAAGGACAACGAACGAACAAACTAAGCACTTGATACTTATTCTTGGAGTTTGATGTTATTTGATGAGTTCCTTATGGTAAACAAATATGGAAGACTTGCTTCTTTGAGTGATTGAATTGAACTGATTGTTTAAACCTAAACATAGTCAAACAGTGCGTTATCGCATGTTAGTATTCGATGCATACTAACAGAAGAGCAGCTCATCAGAAAGGCTGATAAGAAGTGTCCCACGGTCTCATATCATCCCATATCGTTACGCACTTAATGCACAGAATCGACAGCTTATCACGTACCGTGAAACGTTCGTTCACACAGTCTGACAGGACGTCTTAGCAAAGGCAAACATTTTAAATATATCACAACACACATACAGTCCACCAAACCTGAAGCATTATCTAATCAGCCATAAATCAATGAGCTGCTGATATACTAAACAAACACACATTGCCGCTGATAAAGACCAACGCATATTAAGATAGTGTAAGAAATAGTATATAAGTCGAAGTTATAATTAAATAAAATGAGTACGTTTTAGTATCCCAAAAGGATCGGTTGGTTTTATTTTGTATCGTATATTTTACATTTTGGTCATTTCGAGCCGTGATTTTTTTTAAATTTTAAACGCACGTGCTGTGTTTAAAAAAAAAAACTTTCCAAATTTTCAATCGTGTTAATTTAAAAAGATAAAATAATGCTGTCGGAATTCACACAAAAGCTGTTACAACAGCAGAAGCTAATGTAAAGAGTGAGTTGGCGCAGTTTACGTCAAACAACACCGCTCTTATAAAATGTGGAATCATTGACCATGATTACTTCAACAATAGAGTTTACGACGATATTATGGAAAAGGTTTGTTGTTATGAGCAGTCTACGCTGAAAGTAGAAGAAACCTCCATGGCATCAGGACTGACGGCTTTTCGTAAAGCACCTGCCCAACTTGAAAATCGGCCGGAAACAAGTGCGCAGTATAATCAATCCATAAACTCTGGAGATATATTGGTGAATCGATTGGACAAAAAAGCAGACAAACTTCGGCAAGTTATACAGATTGCTCAAAAAGCTCTTCTGAGCGGTGGTACAGATGAATTGTTGGACTGTAATGATGAATTATTACTATTATGGTCCAAAATCGAAAAGTCTGTAAATAATTTGAAAACAGTATACAGGTCGTACGCTTTCGAGGAAGATGAAATTAATGAATTGAAAACGACGACGTTATTACTTTTAAAAAAAAATTGACAAAAAAGTAAGACGATTAAATGTAATCGCCTTGGAAGTTCCAGAGCTTCCTAAACCTGAGCTTCCTCAGTTTGGTGGATATTCAAAAGATTGGCCCACTTTCTACGAATTGTTTAGAGAATCAATTCATAATAGGAATGATATCAGCGACGCCAGAAAGCTGAATTATTTGAAATCGTGCCTAAAAGGAGAGGCACGTACGATTGTAAGCCATTTGCTGAATGAATCGGCTGCAAATTAGAGGTTGCTTGGAACTTGATTTGCAGGCGGTATGAGAACCAACGCATGCTATTTTCAGACCGTTTAAATCAACTAATAGCTATTGATGTTCTCAATCATGAATTTGAGGAAAGTGTAAGGCATTTCTTGGATACAGCTAATGAATGTATCCACATTATTAAAACAAAAGGAAATGTAGGTGATGAAGCTAATGTGATTTTGGCACACATACTTCTAAGCAGATTTTCAACAGAAGCTTTGCAATTATACGAGCAACAAACAAAAAAAAGCGAGAGAGATCCAGTCACTAAGGGGTGTGTTAGGGTTTATTGAACAGTGATACAATTCAATAAATTCAGCACAACGGAACGAAAAACCTCCAACGAAGCAGTTGGTGTAGAAAATGTGCCGTTTCTGTACGCTCAATGGTCACGACGTGTTTAAATGCCAAAAATTCAAAGCAGCTCCGATCAACAAAAAGAAAGCGTTCATCATGAAACATTGATTATGTTTTCGGTATTTTGGGTCACATGATGTGAAAGACTGCAAAAGGGGTTGGAGATGCCAGCGGTGCGACACAATACATTATTGCATGAAGAGTTAGCAGCAAAAAGAGAAAATGTCAACGACTTTAATGGATCGCAAAAGACGTTAATTTCAGAAGAAGCAGCTCAACTTTTACGACTTCCCCGTATCAAAGGCACAGTTGAAGTGCAAGGGGTGTTCTCACAAGGCGCTGAAGTATCCAGAAACAGCGTTTGTCTGCAGCTAAGTCCACGGTTCTCCAGCAACTTTGAGGTCAATGTTAATGCATTAGTGATTTCCAAGTTGCATAAGGCGCTTCCAAACAAAATGTTCGATGTAGAGAAAGAGTGGGACAAATGCATACTAGCTGATCCCAACTTCAATCAGCCCAGTAGGATTGACATGATCATTGAAGCCGATCTATTTCCGTTCATAATGGAAGGAAGTGTCAATATTATTGATGGACAACTTGGACAAAAAACTAAATTTGGTTGGATCGTGTCCGGAAACATTTCGCGGACAACTAACAACAAAATAATCGCAGCAACGACAACAATTGATATTGAGAATCTTGGACGTGTTTGGGAAATTGAAGACGACATCCAAGAGGCAAATGAGGAAGAGACACAATGTGAACAAATCTTCCAAAATACGACAACTTTTGACATAGATGGTCGACTATGTGTTGCGATTCGGGAGATTCGCGAAAGCAGGCAATGGCTAGACTGCTTTGCATGGAAAAGAAATTGAAAAACGACAAAGATCTATTCAGTAAATATACATTGTTTATGAATGAGTATCTTCGATTTGGTCATATGAAAGCTGTTAGCAGTATGGGTAAAGGGAAATACTATTTACCCCACCACGAAGTTATAAAACCTAGCAGCCTAACAAGAAAACTAAGAGTAGTTTTCGACGCTTCAGCTAAAACTACTAATGAAAATAGCTTGAACGATGTGGTGCTGGTCGGGCCTAAAATGCAACGTGACATATTCGATATATTGATAAATTGGCGAATGTGGCGTTTCGTAATTTCCGCTGATATTGAGAAAATGTATCGGCAGATTAAAATATCAGATCGTGATCAACAATATCAACATATTTTATGGAGAGATGATCCATTAAAATCGGTGCGTGAGTTCAAGCTAGCGACGGTAACATATGGAACAGCTGCCGCCTCGTTCCTTGCAGTCCGAGCATTGCAGGAGTTGGCAAACATATTTAGCAAAAATGACACAAAGCTATACAAGGTCATCAAAGAAGATTTCTACATGGATGACTTAATGACTGGAGATGATACCGTTGAAGGCTGCATCGAACTACAACAGAAAATTCGATATGTGACGGAAAAAGCCAGTATGCACCTTCGAAAATGGGTTTCGAACGACAAGAACATAATTGCAAGCGTAGATGATGACGTCGAAAATGAAAAAATTTGTATCAATGAAGATGAATCCGTTACAATGGGACCCTAATAGAGACTTCTTTACTTTTGATGTCACGGTGCCATCGATCAGTCGTATTACGAAGCGGCGAGTGCTGTCACAGTTAGCCAAAATTTTCGATCACCTGGGTTGGCTAACACCTGTCACTGTCGTAAAATGTTTCATGCAAGACTTGTGGAAAATGCTGCTCACTTCGGACGAAGAAATTGATTCGACCTCAGCAAATATTTGGAAAAGGTATGCGCAAGAGTTATCTACGTTAGCAACTATAAGTATCCCGCGCTGGATTGGTACAATGAACAACGTAATAATCGAGTTACATGGATTCAGCGATGCATCAGAAAAGGCGTATGCAGCAGTCGTATATGCTAAAACGAAGTCGGGAATAACTTTACTAACACCAAAAAGTAAAGTTAATTCGACCATAAACAAGAAGACTATCCCAAAACTGGAATTCTGTGCAGCTCATTTATTGGTCAAGTTGCTGTCCAAAGTACATGTAGTAATGGGTGAAAATACGTTCATCAAATGCAGAGTAGACGACATTGCACAACGCTTATCAAAGGCAAAATGGAACTACGTGAGGTCAGCAGACAATCCGGCAGATGTGGCGTCAAGAGGTATACCTCAAGGACCGCAATGGTTCTCGAATCCTTCAAGTCAATGGCGGGAACAACTTCAAAACGAAACCGTGATAATATCCACAGTGTGCGAAACGGACAATAGCAAAATGCCGTTGCATACAAAGTTTTCTACTTTGAGCAAACTGGAAAACGTGATAGCTTATGTATTACGTGTTGTTAAAAAATTGCGCCATAAAGCCAGATATCCGATATATTTAACCAGGGATGAACTCAAACCTGCGAAAATATTAATATTCAAGCTGCAACAAAAAATAGAGTTTGTCAAAGAAATCAGTTTTCTTCAAAACAACAAGCCATTAGACACGAAAAACAAATTACTGACACTTATCCGTTATTGGATAGCCACGGTATTCTACGAGTTGGAGGCCGTCTGCTGAACTCCGTACTGCCATACAATATGAAGCATCCCATCATACTTGGAAAATCTCATATTGCATGGCTATTGATCTTGAGCTCCCATAAAACTACTCTACATGGAGAAATAAAACTAAAAAAAAAGTTTAATAAGAGGCGAATATTGGATTTTCGCCCTACGTATTTTGGTGAAAAAATTTTTAAAAACATGTGTCATTTGTATAAGGTACAAACAAGAAGTATCTAAGCAGCTGATGGGCAACCTACCAACATGTTGAGTGACAGGGAGTCATCCATTTAACCATACAGGCGTCGATTATGCCGGCCCATTTCAAATTCGATGCTCTAAAGGTCGAGGACAAAAAGCGTATAAGGGTTATATCGGTTTATTCATCTGCATGGCTACGAAAGCAGTGCACCTGGAAGCTATTAGCGATATGTCAACTGAATCATTTTTGGCAGCTTTACGTCGTTTTTTTGCGAGACGAGGCAAAAGCGATCACATGTATTCTGATAATGGAACCAACTTCGTTGGAGCGGCTAGAATGCTGGACAAGGGATTAAAAGCCGCAATCAAAAATAATTGCGAATTAGTACCAGTTCTCGAGAAGGAAGGCATCAAGTGGCATTTTATTCCCCCGCGAAGTCGCCATTTTGGAGGAGTGTGGGAAGCAAGCGTCAAGTCGGTCAAATATCACCTAAAAAGAGTTATTTTTGACAAAAGCTTGACATATGAGGAGTTTGCCACACTTCTAAATCAAATAGAAGCGGTATTAAACTCTCGCCCACTATGCTCAACAACTGACGATATTGAAGAAGTAGATATACTTACGCCTGGCCATTTCCTCGTTGGAAGACTACTTCTAGGAGCATCTGAGCAGATTGATGACAAAATAGTCGGATCGTTAGACAGGTGGAGATATATTCAACGCCTCAAGGCCGACTTTTGGAAAAAATGGAAGGAAGACTATATGGTGTCTTTACAACAACGGGAAAAATGGAGAAGTTCAGCACCAAATATTTCAAAAGGGCAAGTCGTATTAATAAAGCATTAAAATACACATCCAGCACGATGGCCCATGGGCAAAATTATACATATTACCAGAGGACAGGATGAAACAATCAGAGTAGTTAAAATAAAGACCAGCGGTGGTGAAGTGAAACGATCACTAAACAAAATAGTCCACAACCAAGACTAAATACCAGAAGTGAGCCTAACAACACCATTGCATTATGTCTGCTAACGATGCTGCAAATCACAACAGCAGCTCCAAATCCAATGCATAATTTTTCAAAGATACGGATTCAGGAAATTGGAAAGGACGCAGCTATCTTCCTAGATAAGATGGCAAAATTAGAAGTGGTGTCATCAAGCTGGCAGTTTGTGTTCGTCTTTGACATGCGAGCATATTTCGATGTTTTGAAAGAAGCAACACTTCTACTTGATAAAACGAAAGATATTTGTCCAAAACTGCAAGAATTTGAAGAACAGTGTAACGCAGTAACAGATGGTATTGAGCTTCAACTAGCAGCAATAGAAGAAAACAACAAACTGTTTGTGAAAGCAACCCCACACAGAGCAAGGAGAAGTTGCACGAATCCACTGATATGTCCTGGCGCGATTTTTGACATTTCGCTCAATGTGGCAACTATGTACAATATGAAGACTCTACACTCAAATCAGAAGCAATTGCAAGATTACATTGGTAATCAAACCTCAGTAATAGACGTTACAAAAAACCTAGTCAAACGGACTACAGAGGAAGTCAATGAAACCTTTAAAAAAATGTCAGAGAAAATAGACCTTATATTGAAGACGGTCAAAGAGCATTTTTTGGTCTACCGTGAGTCAATTAAATTCTTTATGCTTGTAAATCAATTACAACGATGGATTGATGCAGCGGAAAATACTCAATTGAGTGTCATTGGATTACTAATGGATATTAACCATGGAAAAATTAATCCAACACTGATTAGAACAGCCCAAGTGCTAGATGAGATTAACAAAATCGGTCAATTGTTACCTGTAAACCATGTACTCCCAGGAAGAAATTCGGGTAACAGACTACAAGCGGTTTATAAGCTGCTAACTGCAAAAGGATTTTTTAAAGATAATATAATGGTGGTTGAAGCTAAAATTCCACTATAACTTAATCAACAATCGGATATCTTTAAAAAAATTCCTATGCCGCTGATTAAAGGAAACCATAAAATGAAGCCACAAGTAATGGCAAATTACATAGTATACAATGTTGCATATAATTGTAATAAATCTGCTTACGTAATACTTGAACGGCCCCTTGGCTGTGTCAAATGCAAATTCTTTCTTATAAAGTTATATTAATTGAAATATCCCCTATGATATCAATTTGCATTAAGCATTTTACCCTAACTATGTATTTTTTTGTTGCATTATTCCCCCAATAAACTGCGCCCATGCCTTCTTCCAAGCTGTTATATAAATTTACAGGAATGGGGAACTGTTTGGCTTACTACAAGGAACACACATAGATGTATAGATATTTATTCATGTATAGATAGTTGTTTTGAAATTGGAAAATTGCTATCAATTAAATTTGACGTTAATTTAATTAATAAAAGTTGATATTGTATGTATATAAATAGTATATCGATTTTATAAAGATTTGAGGCTTCGATATATGACGCTGTATAGCATGCTTGCTATGCATGCATTATTAAGATCTCAGCAGTCTAAGGTTCAAAACACACTCATCCTATTTTCGTTGATCTTACGTATTATTTCTTTTCCTAATCCTTAAACAAAAATAGCACAATTTATGACCAATACATTTTTATTCATATACATATAATACATTTTTATTCAAAAAATTAAAACCTAAAAATCATTTCCACATCATTTTAAAGCACACTGTGCTTTTCTGTTTTCGACCATGTAAAAATCTGTAATCTTAAACTGTATCCGAATTGGAAAAAGTGGAAATGATTGATGATCCTTTTCATAGATCAGGTCACATAATAAGTATATTTTTCACCACATGCGTCGTTGGGACGAAGCTAATATTTTATGGTTATTACTTTTATATATTTATTTATTTTTTTTTTTTTGGCTATTGCATTGTTCTAATCTATGCGATCAGATTTTTGCATATTAAACTATATCATATTGTTTTATTTATCTCGTTGTTTAGAGCTGTAGCAGCATATCTACGCGCCTTAAACTTATCTCCAAATAATGCTGTTGTCCATGGAAATTTGGCTTGTGTTTATTATGAACAAGGTCTCATTGATTTGGCCATTGATACCTATAGAAGGGCTATCGAATTACAACCAAACTTTCCCGATGCATACTGTAATCTGGCAAATGCACTTAAAGAGAAAGGACAGGTTTGTGTATTTTTCGATTCAAGTTAATATTTGGTTCTAAGTAACTTTATTTTGTTAACCTATTTTAAGGTAAAAGAAGCAGAGGATTGTTATAACACGGCACTGCGTTTGTGCCCAAACCATGCAGATTCTCTAAATAACTTGGCAAACATTAAACGAGAACAAGGATATATAGAGGAGGCCACACGTCTATATTTAAAAGCACTGGAAGTGTTTCCGGACTTTGCAGCTGCACACTCAAACTTGGCATCTGTGTTACAACAGCAAGGAAAGCTAAAAGAGGCACTTATGCACTATAAAGAAGCCATCCGCATTCAGCCCACTTTTGCTGATGCATACTCAAATATGGGCAACACATTAAAAGAGTTGCAAGATGTTAACGGAGCTTTGCAATGCTACACTCGAGCCATTCAAATAAATCCCGCATTCGCTGATGCACACAGTAATTTGGCCAGCATCCACAAAGATTCTGGAAACATTCCCGAAGCGATTCTTTCGTATCGGACCGCATTAAAACTTAAACCTGACTTTCCTGATGCTTATTGCAACTTAGCACATTGCCTACAGATTGTTTGCGATTGGACAGATTATGATGCGCGTATGAAGAAACTTGTCAGCATTGTGGCAGAACAGTTGGAAAAAAATCGTTTGCCTTCGGTTCATCCACATCATTCGATGCTGTATCCGCTTTCACACGAATTCCGTAAAGCAATAGCAGCGAGACATGCCAATTTGTGCATTGAAAAGATTCATGTACTTCATAGACAACCTTACAACTTTTCCCGAATGTTACCAAGCGACGGTCGATTGCGTATTGGATACATTAGTTCGGATTTTGGTAATCATCCTACCTCACATTTAATGCAGTCAGTACCAGGACTACACGATCGCTCAAAGGTTCAGATCTTCTGTTATGCGTTGAGTCCAGACGATGGTACAACTTTCCGATTTAAAATTGGACACGAAGCGGAAAACTTTATAGATCTATCGCAAATTACCTGTAACGGTAAGGCGGCAGATAAAATATATAACGATGGAATACATATTTTGGTGAATATGAACGGCTATACAAAAGGCGCGCGAAATGAAATTTTTGCATTACGACCAGCACCAGTACAAGTTATGTGGCTTGGATATCCTGGTACAAGTGGAGCTAGTTTTATGGATTATATTATTACGGATGCAGTCACTAGTCCGATGGAGCTAGCATCGCAGTATAGCGAAAAGCTAGCATACATGCCTTACACTTATTTCATTGGTGATCATAAGCAAATGTTTCCACATCTAAAAGAGCGAATTATTGTGTGCGATAAACAACAGTCGTCTGTAGCTGATAATGTGGCTGTTATAAACGCCACAGATTTGTCACCGTTGGTGGAGAACACAGAAGTCAAGGAAGTTCGCGAAGTTGTCAACGCGCAAAAGCCTGTTGAAATTACACATAAAGTAGCAGAACTACCCAGTACTACTCAAATAGTATCAATGATTGCAACGGGCCAAGTGCAAACTTCGTTAAACGGTGTTGTAGTGCAAAACGGATTAGCAACGACACAAACAAACAACAAGGCTGCAACAGGCGAAGAGGTTCCACAGAATATAGTTATAACGACACGTCGGCAGTACATGTTGCCAGATGATGCCATTGTGTATTGCAATTTCAATCAACTTTATAAAATTGATCCGCAAACACTTCAGTCGTGGGTAGTAATATTGAAACATGTCCCGAACTCGGTTCTATGGTTGCTTCGGTTCCCAGCAGTGGGCGAACAAAACATCAAAAAAACGGTTAGCGATCTAGGTAATATCAAAAATTTTAATATTACATTTTACCAGTTGGAAAGATTGACCACATTTTATCCACAGGAGTCTCGCCAGATCGTATTATATTTTCGAATGTTGCAGCAAAGGAAGAACATGTGCGAAGAGGACAATTGTCAGATATTTGTCTAGATACCCCTCTATGTAACGGTCATACAACTTCAATGGACGTATTGTGGACCGGTACGCCAGTTATTACGTTACCTGGAGAAACATTGGCTTCGAGGTAATTAATATGTTTTAACTTTGCATTCTTATACAAAGCAAAGGCAATCGAAATTTAAAAATGTTCGCTTTTTATTTTAAGTAGGAAATAGTTATCTCTAACAATAGTTGTCGTACTCGCGTTTTTAGTTTTATTGGTCGACACTTTTTTTTTTATTTAGAAATTAACGCGAAATTACAAATTACGCGTAATTTAAAAGATTAAGCTATAGCAGCTGAGGCCTTAAGCTTATTTTATGAATTTAAAATATTAAATTTAATCTATGTGTACATTCTTATTAATTAAAATATAATATACAAAATTATATTACGTGATAGATATTTGTAGTTTTAAGGAATTTTATGGCTTGATGAATGTTTCGATATGACGTTATTTCTTTAATTGATTGATTGAGGAAGTTTGTTCTTTCTTGCTGAAATAGGGGACAATCTATAAATAGATGGGATATTGCAGTTGGTACATATAGGTGGTGATGTTTTGTTTATTATGAAATTATGGGTTAAATTGGTATGCCCTAATCTTATTCGTGCGAATTTTATTGTGTCAGTTCGTGAAATGTTTGTTGTAGGTAGTTGATCGTGGCAAATATTTTTGTAGTGATGTGATGTATTGTTAAATAAAATTTCTTTGTATGTATCCGTATTTTTTTTAAGATATTTATTAATGTCTGATGAATTGTAATTAATCTCTATTATTAGGGGGAAGATAGTAGCGTTTTTTGCTGCTTCGTCTGCTGTCTCGTTTCCTGCAATTCCACAGTGCCCTGGGACCCATAGCAATAACAGTTTGCAGTTCTTGTTTTTATTTAAAATATATCTTATAGATGTAGTGTAATAGATTTCGCTTTTAATGTTGGTAATTGCTTTTAAAGAAGAGAGGGAGTCTGTGCATATGGTAAATTTACCTCTTTGTCTGGAGGCGTAGTTGCATGCTGTAAGGATGGCGGATATTTCAGCTGTGAAGACGGAAGAGAAATGGGGTAGTAATTTGTTTGTTATAATGTCGTTTTCAGTAGTTACACTGTATGATACTCCGTCAGCAGACTTGGAGCCATCGGTGTAGAGAAATTTTCGGTCTTTAAGCAAGTCCTTGAGTTCTAAAAATTTTTGTTGATAAATTATGGGTGGTGTATTTGTTTTAAGCGTGGTATGGAGAGAAGTATTAATTGATGTATTTATATCAAGCCAGTGGGGAATATTTCCTTTTTTGGAAGCAAAGGGTGTTATTTGGATTTTTAATTTCTTACACTGTCCTATTGTGTCGTGCAGGGAAGAGGAAATTTTTGGAGTCTTTTTTGATTTTATTATTTTGTTGTAGATTTTTTCTATTGGTGAGTGTTTAGAGTTCAATATGACTCTGAAGTTTTTTTGTGTAGCATATTCTGCTCTGTGCTCTTTGGGAAGTATATTTGCTTCATATAATAGGTTATGGATTGGAGTGGTTCGCAATGCTCCAAAAGCAAAACGTATTGCTGAGTGGTATATACTTCTTAATTTGCTTAGAGATGATTTAGGTGCTTTTCAATAAAGATGTATACCGTAATATATTTTTGACATTAAAATTGTTTTAACTACGTATATAATTGTGCTGATACTACAACTGAATCTATTATTTGATAGACATTTTATAATGTGAAGTCTTTTGGAGAGTTGCAGGTTGAGATTTTCAATATGCTGATCCCATCTGTAGTTTTTAGCTGTTGTGACACCAAGGATTTTTAGTGAATCTACGTTTTCTAAAGCAAAGCTATTAGATTGTAGTGAGAAGTTGCAATTTGTTTTTCGGAAAATATGCAGATGTTTACACTTAGTAACTGAAAGTGATGCACCAGAATAGTTACACCATCGGTTAATATCTATGAATAGTGGATCAATATTTAAGGTGTGTTGGTTTTTGGAAATTTTGTTAACTATTGTAAAGTCGTCGGCATAGGCTGTAAAATCGAAGTTTTTATGTTTGCCTATTATTTTGTTGAGTTTGTTAAATGCTATTGAAAATAGGATGACTGATAAGGGGATCCTTGGGGTATTCCGTTTTCTAAAGGTTGCAGGTTGGAGTTAGTGTGAAAAAATTAAAAATATAATTTGCTATTTTTGGTCCTATTCTCCATACAGTAAAGTTCGTCCATGATGGTGTGAATGCCTACTTTGTCGAATGCTTTGGCAAAATCTAGTGATATGACCGAAACATGATTTTTTTTTTTTGATAGGGATGATGTGGTCTGATAATCTAGTATAGCTGGAGAATCAGATACTGATTTACCCTTTCTGAAACCCATTTGACGACTATCTAATAACTTATTGTTTGTAGCAAGCCACCATAGTCGTTTAGATATTATTTTTTCGAGCACTTTTGAGATACAGGGGTTGAGGGAGATAGGTCGATAAGAGCTGACTAAAGTCTTATCCATATTTGGTTTGGATATGGGAATAACATTAGTTAGTTAGTTAGTTAGTTAAATGGCCGTCAACCGTCTACCGGTCATGGCCGCGTCCAGGAAAGCGCGCCAGCCTCCATAATCCTGTGCGCGCTGGCGCCAGTCGTTCTGAATGCCAAGTACGGAGAGATCTCTCCATACTTAGTCATTCCATCGAGTGCCCGGTCGTCCTCTATGTCGGCGTCCACCAATCAAGTTTGGGCCCCCCATGTAAACCATGCGTGCTGGAGCTCCTTCGTCCATTCGAATGAGGTGCCCAGCCCAGCGCAGCCGCTGGAATTTTATGCGCTGGACTATGTCACCCTCATTGAATAGCTCGTACAGCTCGCGGTTTATACGGGACCTAAACTCGTCGCCGACTCTAATAGGACCAAAGATCCTGCGAAGAATCTTCCTCTCGAAGACTTCCAACGCTGACTCATCCGACTCAATCACGGTCCATGCCTCTGCGCCATACAGCAGGACCGGGAGTATCAGCGTCTTATATATCTTTATTTTCGTCCGTCGAGAGAGGGCTTTACTTCTCATTTGCTTGCTCAGCCCAAAAAAACATCTGTTTGCAAGCGTGATTCTTCGCCTGATCTCCAGGCTGACGTTGTTGTTGCTGGTGATCTCTGTTCCGAGATAGACGAAGTTTTCTACAACACTGAAGTTGAAATTCTCCATCGTCACTGACCGTCCAAGACGCATTGACGGAGTGCGAGAAGACACCAAGTACTTCGTCTTGTCCTCGTTCACCGCTAGACCCATGAGCCGAGACTGTTTTTTAATCTCCGAGAACTCCTTGCTGACTCGCCGTTCCTGCGTACATACTCTGTATGTATGGGCATTGGCGTAGAATGTATTCCATCAGGAGATTGAAAAAATCGCACGGTAGAGCATCGCCCTGCCTGAAACCTCTCTTGGTATCAAAGGGGTCGGAGAGGTTTTTCCCCACCCTGACAACGCTTTGTGTGTTAGATAGCGTCGCCATGCAAAGACGGACAATCTTTGCCGGGATACCTAGTGCAGACAGGGCGTCGAAGAACTTCGCTCTTATCGGCGTGTCGAAAGCGGCTTTGTAATCGACAAATAGGTGGTGAGTGTCTTTGTTGAACTCACGGGTCTTTTCCAAGATTTGGCGTAATGCGAATATTTGGTCACTGGTCGACCTTTTTGGTCTGAAGCCACACTGATATCGTCCTATCAGTGAGTCGGTATATGGCTTCAGCCTATTACACAATACGCCCGACAAAGTCTTATATCCAATGGAAAGGAGACTTATTCCGCGGTAGTTGGCGCAAACAGCGGGGTCTCCTTTCTTAAAGATAGGACAGAGAACACTGAGATTCCAGTCATTGGGTATGCGTTCATCGGACCATATCTTGCATAAAAGCTGGTGCATACTCCTAACCAACTCTTCGCCGCCGGTCTTGAAAAACTCAGCTGGCAGCCCATCAGAGCCTGCCGCTTTGTTATTTTTCAGCTTTTTAATAACTGAATCGACCTCGTTATAGTCCGGTGGCTCTACAATAGTGCCATCATTAACTGGTGGTTCCGGTGTCATTTCTCTTTCGGCGGTATTGTGCGCTTCATCGCCGAGTAGGTTGGAGAAATGACTCCTCCATAATCTCAGTGATTCCTGTTCATCCGTTACCAGATTTCCATTCTCATCCTTACAGAAAGTTACTCCGGGCTTAAAACCTTCAGTCAGACGCTTGACCTTTTGGTAGAATTTTCGAGCTTCATTTCTGTTACGGAACATCTCAACATCCTCAAACTCCCGCCTTTCTTGCTCCTTTTTCTTGCGTCTGAAAAGGCGTTTCTCCTCTCTCCGTTTCTCTCGATATCGCTCTCTAACAGCTCGCGCTGCTCCCGACTGCAGAGTTCGCTGATAGGAAGCGTTCTTCTCTGCAGTAGCATTGCGACACTCCTCGTCGTACCAAGAATTCTTCACAGGTTTTGTATAACCAATGACATCCTTGGCAGCCCTATCTATGGAGCGGGTAATATGTGTCCACTGCTCACATATATCTCGAGAAATCGGAGAAGTTTCCCGGAGCAGTCGGGAGAGTGTGTTTGAGAAGGCTGTGGCGGTCTGCTCTGATTGCAGCTTGCCGACGTCTAGCCTTCGTTGCATGTTGGAACGTGCGGCATGCACTACGCTGAGCCTAGTGCGTACCTTGGCTGCGACAAGATAGTGGTCCGAGTCAATGTTGGGACCATGTAACGTTCGCACGTCCAACACGCTCGATGCGTGCCTTCCGTCAATCAGAACATGATCAATTTGGTTGCGTGTTTTTTGATCAGGACTCAGCCATGTAGCCTTGTGGATGTTAAGATGTTGAAATCTGGTACTACTAACTACCATGTTCCGACCTGCGGCGAAATCGATTAGCCTCTCTTCGTTATTGGAGGTAGTGTCGTGAAGGCTAAATTTTCCGACGGTTGGGCCAAAGATTCCTTCCTTCCCAATCTTGGCGTTGAAATCGCCAAGCACGATTTGACATCGTGTTTGGGACAGCGCTCGTACAGGCGTTCCAAGCGCTCATAGAATTCATCTTTAGCATCGTCGTCTTTCTCTTCCGTCGGGGCGTGCGCACAAATCAGGCTAATAAAAAATATTTAGCCTTGATGCGTATCGCGGCTAGACGCTCGTCAACAGGTGTGAACCTAGAGACGAGGCCACGTAGTTTCCTACTCACCACGAAACCACATCCAAATTCGCGCTTACTCGCATGGCAGCTGTAGTAGATGTCACAGGATGCTTTTTTAGAGCAACCCTGCCCTATCCATCGGATTTCTTGGATTGCGGTGATGTCAGCCTTGCACTTTTCGAGGACACCTACCAGCTGGATATTTGGACCATCCCAATTAAGGGTGCGGACATTCCAGGTGAATATCCTCAAATCATGATCCTTGTATCGTGTTCCGGGGTCGTCATCAAAGGGGTCCTTCCGAGGCTTCCTTTTAGTTTTCATTGGGGGGTTTTTTTTTTAAAGTGGCGGGTCCCAAGCCCAGCGCACCAACCCCTTTTTAAAGGAGAGGGGCCCCTTCGCCTTCTCACGTTAGCTCACCTCTGAACGGATGTTCAGAGGCTACCCAGGAGATACGTGTCCTAACGGACGTGTGAGTTGCTTGGACCGTTTGACACAAGAATCATTGTTGGCCATTCCCAGGTGCAGTCAACAACTTTCCACACAATGTGCACTTGAGCAAACGAATCCCAATCCCAATGGGAATAACATTACTAATTTTAAACTGTTGGGGAATTTGATTATTAAGGATATTATTGAAGAGGTTGAGAAGTCTTTTAAGTAGGTTTGGATGTATGTTTTTCAGCATAGGATAGCTAATACGATCTCGCCCGGGCGTCTTTCCTTTTAGTTGGTTAAGTGCAGCTAATAATTCAATCATAGTAATTTCCTTTTCGAGATTAAGTGCTTCAGGAGTGGGGTCGTGTGATGCAATGCGTCTCGTATTTTTTTGTGTTCTCTAAAAGTTGAATGGAAGTTGCTGTCAAGTGCCGAGATTGACCAATAGGTACAAAGAGTGTTAGCTATTTCATTACTGTCAAGTATGTTTTGTGAGTTATCATTAGGGTTGGTGAGACAGTATATTTTGTGCCGTGTGTTCTAGCCGCAGAAACGGTTTATGTTTGCCCATATTTTGGAAATAGGCGTGTTTGGGTTTATTTCCGCTGTAAATGCTTGAACAGATATGCGTTTACTGATTTTAATTTCACGTTTGAGTTTAGCATTGGCTTTTTTGTAAATTAGAATATTTGTCAAGTTAATGTTTTTATTTACATTAAGCCATGCTGTGCGTTTTTTGTCTTTTAATTGTTGGAGGGTTTGGTCCCACCATGGGACGTTTTTCTTAGAGTTATTGGGGTGCTGAGATGAGCAAGGGGGCTGTAGGCTATTGAACATATTTCTTAGGTTTTCTAGTTTGAAATTTTTATTGGGAGGAATATAAGAAGAGACTATGGTGAATTTAATTTTAGAATGAACTCTTATTGCTATAGTGTCGAAGTCTAATAAACTTATATTTACACTGTTGTGTTGTACAGACTTGTGGATTAAAAGGGCCACGCCACCGTATCCATTTGTAGCAGATGGTAAAGTGAGTAGTTAATCGGGATAGGAATATTATGTGTGGAATTGAGGTGAGTTTCTTGCATGGATATTATTTTGGGATTGAGGTTTCTGATCAGGATTTGTGACTGATTATAATTATTTTTGTAAAATTTAAATTCCATTGTAAAACTTTTAACATTTTGAGAATCTTAGTTAAGTTTTGTGTGCAATAGATAATATAAATGTTTTTTTTTTTTTGTTCATTTTTTTTCTTTAGCTTTCAGTGTTTTGGCAAGTGTATTTTGTCTATTTGTGTAAACTCTTATTTTTAAATCTTCTGATAGCACGGACTTGTACCTTGAGGATGATGGGTTTTCGCTTACAGGAGTGGTGTCCATAGCTGCTTCTATGTCATCGTATGATGTTATTGTTCTTTGATGAGTTTTTGTGATGTTGTTATTGGTGTGACTTGATGTGTTGCTTATGACTTCGAGTGCTTTGGTCACTTTTTGTGCTGGTTGTACATTAATGGTTGTTTGTGTATCTGGTTGATTAGATACAATCCTTGAGTATGGCGTTGTTTGGTGGGTATGTCGTGTATAGTATATTCTCAAGGCAGTTTTGTGATCGACTTTTTCAAGGGTTTTAATCGATGTCAACTCTTTTTGTTTTAAGAATGCTGGGCATAATTTATCCATTGGACTGTGATTATGTTGTTTGTTTGTGTCATATTTACAATTTATGCAGAATTGTTGATCTTTGCATGTTTCGTTTTCGACGATATGTTGTTAGCGGAGCAATTGGTGCATGCTTTTGAAGATTTGCATGTAGTTGTCGGGTGTCCAAACCTTAAGCAGTTGTGGCACCTGAGCGGCATCGGTATGTATGGACGTATATTTATTCTTTCGTATCCAATCATGATTGTCTCTGGGAGAGTAATTGATGCGAAGGTTATGATGATGAGTCCAGTTTCTTTGATTGTATTGTTTTCCATTTTTGTTATTTTACGTACTTCTATGACGTTCTGTGTCTTCAGTTCATTTAAAATGGTATCCTCATCAATACCACGTAACTCGTTGGAGTATATAACTCCCTTGGAGGAGTTCAGTGTCTTATGTTCATTTACAGAGATGGGAAAATCATGGAAAGTTTTTAGTTTTAATAGTTTAAGGGCTTGTGTTGTATTTTTTGTTTTAATCAGCAATGCGCCTGATCTTGTTTTTTTGCACATTTCAACTTCACCATTGCATGTAAAGTCTATTAATTTCTTAATTAAGAAGGGAGAAACATTTTCAAAAGTTATATTATCCGCTCTGCTTATATTGATAGATTTTGGTTGACAATTATTAGTTTTATTATTAGAAAAAGGTTTATTTGTATTTAGTGAAGTCATTGTTGTTGCAGCTGGGCAATTGCCCTGCTGTAATTTTAATTTGTAACTGTTGAGTAGTTTTTTTGTTCTTGTTTTTATTAGAAAAATTTGTTTTTTTTTTTATGTGCACTATTTCACTATGCACTATTTCATGGGCAATCAATAAAAAAAAAAAATCTTTGTGGGACAAATTTCATATAGCTATCTGTATATTCGTATTGGATCCAATGAAGAATGCAACACAAATCAGTTGTCAAATTTGGAAATCACGTTTTACCAATTCGAAAAACAGAAAATTTAACGGTTTAATTTAAGCTTGCAATAACAAACTAGACTACTTTTGTGCGCAAAAAAATCCACGTTTCTTAATTTACATCCAATGTATGCACATATAGTATATACGATGGCTCACAGATTTTTTGATACAGTTCTCAATTTAAAATGAAAATCGATTTAACTTCCAAAATTTAAAAAAAAAATTTTTTTCACTACGTATACAAATGTCAATCAGTTTACAAAAGAACTATAATACATTTAGATCACATTTTAAGGAGTAACATTACGGCATTAATCTTATGATTTGTGCGCTAACAGAATTAATAAATATTAGCTTTAATACCTATTTTTAAGATCGTTTGGGTGAAGTCTTTTGAGCCGTCTACGACAGGAGTTAACGGCCAAAGCCGCTGCTAGCTGGGTAACATTTGAAGTCCATAGGTCATTGTATCTGCTACTATGGAGATCGATCTGCTCAATGACTGTTGGCATTTTCCAGTCACGGTGTAGGTTTTTGTTGCGTATATACCAAGGAGCATTAGTTATTTTTCTCAATCCGTCTTGTAAACATAAAGTTTATTTTCAAGGCTAAGTTTACTGCTTGGCCGAAGTATCCAGTAAGGCTTCTTAAGCTTATTGTAGCAAACAGCTTCTGTTTTGCAAATATGGTTGCACCAAGTGCCACGCCTCTCCAAGCAAAAACCCAAGTAGCCTACTTGGTCCACATGTGGTATGACTCTATTGTTGAGCAAGACGGGTGAGCAATTGCCCTGTCTTAATGTGAATGAACAATGTCTGGATTTTTCACTATTGACCTTTATATTCCAGCGGTTAGCCCAACGTTCAAATTTCGCAAGATAATTTTGTGTGCTATTTGAAGCGTCATTTGGACAATTTGAGTTAGCAATAATTGGCGTGTCACCAGCATACGTAGCCAGCAGCATGCTTTCATTATCTGGAGTTGGCATATTGGCTCCAATGCAGCGGATCCCGGAGAGCTCATCTTTAATCTTAACTGTGAAGGCACGGTCAAGCAAGTACGACTTCAAAAGTCCTTTTAAAGAGGCGACCTTCCAGCCAGACCCTATCAAAGGCTTGCTGTATATCCAGATAATAGCGCAAACTATACTGCTTATTCTCAAAAGCCTTTAAAATATGTTGAAAGACACGGTGCACTTGTTCCGGTGTACCATGGTGATGCCTAAAGCCAAACTGGTGATCAGGAATGGCACTCTGGACGCCCAATACTGTTTTTATTCCACTAAGAAATATTCTTTCGAATATTTTAGAGAAAGTCGGTAGCAAACTTACTGGTCTGTATGAAGCAACAAGGTTTTCCGGCTTGCCGGGTTTCGCTATCGTTACAATCACAGCGCACTTCCTCTGCGAGGGGAAGTGGTCAATGTAAACCATGGTATTAAAAATAAATACTAAGAATATTATTGCTTTTTCGGGCAGATCCTTTGCCGCTTTACCATCTATTCCGTCATAGCCCGGGGCTTTGTTTTTATTTAGTAGTTTAACCAGTTGTTAAAGGTTCTGCTAAGAAACAACTCGTGTCTCGTACATCTCTTTATCTGTTGGACACCATGTGTTGTTGGCATCTTTTATGGGCACGTGTAAAGAGTGCCGCTTAAAACAGCGCTTTGCTTTTTACAAGTTGAAACGAACTTTTTTGTTTGGATATGCATTTCTGAGGTCATACAAAAATTCGCTGTGCACATTATACATCAACTTTTTTAACTCAGTAGCCGCTCTACACCAGTCACGTACATTCCGCATGTAACGACGACGTAATCTGCGCTTATGCCTTACTAAATCCATGACCTCAGCTTTTAAAAGTGGCCTGAATGGATCAGCTAGTCAGCGTGATGGCTGATGCTGAGTGGCGAGTTGAGCAGCTTCATAAATGTTGCGGGTGAGCAGTTGAATCGCATCATCAAGAAGAAAGAAGTTCCTTGTTGAGGTTAAGTAGTTAGTCCAGTCGTCCCTTAAATATTGGAACTTTAGCGTGAGCTGTCAACTATCTAGGCTTTGGAACGTAGGAACACGCTGATAGTCTATCATCAACTATTAGCGGCAAGTGCTCTGACTTTAAATCGTTTGAATCCGAGATAATCAGACGGCTAGACTGAATACCAGCGTATACAGCAAAATCCAAAGCATTTGGGAGACGTAGAAAGGTGCGCAAACGATTTTGTCCGGTCTACGTTTTGATTCTTATTCACATTTAGAGGTATTTTGTGCTTTTTGTGCAATTTAAATTTTTGAACCCCAGTTAGTGTGCGATTCATCTTATATGCTGAGGATTGTACCAATTGCCACATAAATTCATCAAAAGACAACTCACGAGAATAGTCTGCTTTTTCTTTGCACTGTTGTTGCCGAAGAAAAGATCACTAATTCAATATTTTATGTAAATCACAATTTTTTTGTTTTTTTATTATTTTTATTATTATTATATATTTTTTTGCGACACTGACAGTTAAGTCGAAATGAATATATGAGTATATTTTTGATCACATTTTGAATAGCAATAATTCTAGTTTAATAAAGTATGTTTGTATTTATAGGGTAAGAACCAGTGGCTGGTTTCCTGTATGTAATTGACCAGACCTAGATTTTTGTACAGTCTCCTCAACCTAAAATATATTGAGTTGCCCAGTGCGGCTGTTGCGCATTTTTTGAAAAGAAACTTATTTCAAATGTATTTGACCACATTTGTCATTTGTGAATTATTTTTGAATAATAACCATGTCATTATCACGCGATTAACTTCATAACAGACAATTTTGAAAGTACCAAAAATTATGAAATTTTAAAAGTAATTGACCAGGTCTGTTATTAATATATTTTGTTTATTATAGTCTTACAAGTTTATATTTATCACTGCAGACGTTTTTATTGAGTATACACATCATCAAACAACAAAATCTAAACTACAATAACAAAAAAAGAACTAATTATTTGTACTATTGAAGCATATGATGTTTGTCGGCAACATTTAAGATATCAAAAATTCATTAGTTAGAAGCCACTGGCACATCTGTCAAGAAATTCACCAAAGCAGACGTGGTAAAATGCATTTTAAATTAGCCATTTTTTAATACCTACGCCATATATGTTAGGTTGACTAGACTTTGTATATAAATCTAGGTCTAGTCAATTGCATACATGTAGCCAGCCAATGTCTCTTACACTATTTTTTATAATTCATATTAAGGAAGTTCTTTATAAAGAACAATATACGGTTAATTTCAAGTCACAGTATAATTCTATGAATTTCACCGAAATTTAATATTTTGTGTGGTAGCTATTGTTGTTTAGAACGGCATTAAGTCGATCACCGACTTCCTTGTTCTTTACTTAGGTGAAGTTTATTGTCATTTTGGAACAATTTGTCTTGCAGTCATTTAAAGTACTTTTTTTTTGTCCATATTACATTCATTTAGTGCAATATTATCAAAGCCAGCTGCAGACATAAGGGCCGAAACCATAACGACACGCAACCGTGCTTTATTGTCGCTTTAAAATTTTCCTTCCTTAGCTCGGTATTTGGTTTTCGTTAAACATTGGTTGTCCAGTTTGACCCAAATATATTTAATTTCGATTCGTCGCAAAAATAACACTTTAATTCAAGTTGGCTAGCTCGATTCTTTTTCTTTATAAAAGGCTCTTTACGAGCTACTCGACCATTGAACTTCCACTTGCAAAGCACACGGCCTATGGCCTGCATGGACGGCCAATATATATCTTATATATGTATTTATGCATATAATATAAACGAACGCAAACCGTAAACAAAGCGATGTTTCTTTTCGCGGTCATAATTTAAGTGGCCGTCAACCGTGTTTTGATCATAGCCTCATTTAGGAAGGAGCGCAAGCTGCTGTAGTCTTGCGCACGTTGGTGCCAGTTGTTATGAATACCAAGTACGGTGCGATCTCTACATCTGGTCATTGCAACGCGTGTACGGTCTTCCTCTATTTTGTCGTCCACCAATCAAGTTTGGGCCTCCCATGTAAACCATGCGTGCTGGAGCACTCTCATCCATTCGAATGAGGTGCCCAGCCCAGCGCATCCGCTGGAATTTTATGCGTTGGACTATGTCAACCTCATCGAATAGCTCGTACAGCTCGCGGTTCATACGGGACCTAAACTCGTCACCAGGCTGACGTGGTTGTTGCTGGTTATTTCTGTTCCAAGATAGACAAATTTTTCTACAACACTGAAGTTGAAATTCTCCATCGTCACTGACCGTCCAAGATGCGATGACGACGTGCGAGAAGACACCAAGTACCTCGTCTTTTCCTCATTCACCGCTAGACTCCTAACGAACTCTTCGCAGCCAATATTGAATAACGCAGTTGGCAGACGCTCAAAGTCACCTCTTTCTTATTTTTCAGCTTTATAATAACCGATTCGAGCTCGTTATAGTCCGGTGGCTCTACAATTTTGCTATCATTAACTGGTAATTCCGGTGTCATTTCTCTATCGGTGGTACTGTTTGATTTATCGCTTCCAAGAAGGTTATAAAAATGACCCCTCCACAATCTCTTTCATTCCTGTGCATCGGTTACCAAAATTTCACTTTCGTCTTTACAGAAAGGTCAAATGCTTGACTTTTTCATAAAATGTTTGAGCTTCATTTTAAACTCACGATACTCGTGCTCCTTTTTCTTGCTTCTGATAAGGTGTTTTTCCCGATTTCGCTTTAGAACAGCTCGCTGATAAAAAGATTAGTCGGGAGAGTGTGTTTGTGAAGGCTTTGGTCTGCAGCTTGTCGACGTCTAGCTTTCTTTGCATGTTGGGACGTGTGGCGTGCACAACTCTAAAGCTAGTGCGTACCTTGGCTGCAACAAGATAGTGGTCCGAGTCGTTGTTAGGACAACGTAACGCTCGATGACTGCCTTCCGTCAATCAAAACATGATCAATTTGGTTGCGTTTAATTTGATCGAGACTTACCCATGTAGCCTTGTGGATATTACTGTGTTGAAATCTGGTGCTGGTTACTACCATGTTCTGACCTGTGGCGAAAACGATTAGCCTCTCTCCATTATTGGAGATGATATCGTGAAGACTAAATATTTGGACAGTTGGTCCAAAGGTTCCTTTCCAATTTTCGCGTTGAAATTGCCAAGCACGATTTTGACATCGTGTTTGGGACAGTACTCGTACCCAAGCGATTGTTTGTCATGTGCACAAATCAGGCTTATATTAAAATGTTTAGCATTGATGCGTATCGCAGATACGCGCTCATCGACAGGTGTGAATCTGGCGACATAGTTTCATACTTACCACGAAACCGGATCCAAATTCGTGCTTACTCTCACGGCAGCTATAGTAAATGTTACAGAACGCTTTTTTTGAGCAGCCCTATCCGTAAATCGAGTTATTTTTATCGTTTGTGGGGGTCGTCATCATAGGGTTCCATCCGTGGCTTCCTTTTTGTTTTCATTGGGTTGATTTTTTTACGGTGGCGAGTCCCAAGACCAGCCCCAAATTAAATTTGTCGCCAGGCACAGTTGGCTCAACTTCGAACGGCTGGTCAGAGGCTACTTAAGAGAAACGTGTCCTAGCCGACGTTGTGAGCTGCTTGGGCCGTTTGCACAAGAACCATTGTTGGCCATTGCCAAGTTAATGACAGTCAACAACTTATCTCACAATGTAAACTTCTGCAAAGACAGCATGGTTCTCAGGGCAATTTGCATATTTGGCTGATTAATTTTTCTGTTTCGTGCAGTTGGTACTTGGATTATTTAGTGAACACATTTACAATTTTTATTACAATATGCTTTAGAGTGTCCCAAATTTTTGGCACATATCGCTTACCTTTCTTGGCGGCTCAATTGTGACAACAGCATTCTCAATATGTTTCAAATTATAAATCTCGCAGCTTTTATTATCTGTGGCTCTACGTCAATGAAAAGCATGTGTAGAGGCTCTTTGGTTATACGGCTTCTATTTTTTACTACTACCCTATCTGGTTTAACTTAAAAAGTGTGATACTTAACTTTATCGTTTTTAAATATTGTTACAAGATCTCTATACTTTTCAATAGTTGGAATTTATAAGTAAAGCCCTCGGTATCAATCACCTAAAGTTTGGATCGACGCTACTTAACGGGGCCAATCAATATAAACACGCATGATGGAGAACTAAGATTTCTGTTCTTTCATAATGTCATTATGAATGTGTTTGCGCAAAGCTCCAATTTCTACCTTTGGTTCGGTGATCGTTTGTAATTTTTTTTTTTTTTTTTATAAAACATTTGTTTATTGGTCGTCTTGTTATCTTGTAGACAACTTAAACCAATGAGTAAAAAATAAAAATAAAATATTACAGCTAAACTTATTTAAATAATTTTATAGTTTGTGAGGAAAAAGAATATATAATATATGAAACACAAAATAATGCTGCTGTCTGCAGGGGTATTACGGGAGAGGAATATACAATAAATTATATACTCCTTAAATGTAACTCGCTAGGCAAAATCCTTAGCAAGCGTCACTTCATTTTTACTCCTGACTTCCTTCTGCGTTTTAACAGGCGTCTGGCTAGCTGGTTAGGGTGAATATTAAGTCGTTCTATATAGTCAGCGGTCTGGTTATTAATAACATCCCTGATTTTAGGGACTTTTAGGTCCTTTTCTATGTTTGATGTGCGCATATACCAGGGCGCTCCTGTTAATCTGCGAAGGATCTTCGCCTGCAGAACGCGTATTTTGTTAATGTGGGTTTTTGCAGCAATGCCGTACACTTATATCCCATAACGCCAGGCGGGTGCGATGATTGCCTTGTAAATGTGCACCTTGTTATAGATAGATTGTTTTTGCCGTTGAGAAGCCAGCCCAGTTTATTTGTCCTGGCGTATAGGGATTTTATGACCGCATTAATATGTGATTGTGAGGCGTTTATCCAGGTACACTCCTAGATATTTATACCCAGTATAGTGTCCAATCAGCTGACCCAGGAGGAAGACCCCAGGGCATTCGTCACGTCTGAGTGTGTATGTCACTGATGTACATTTGCTGAGGTTTATACCAATATTCCCCCTTTTAGCCCATTTGCCAAATTTATAAAGATATAACTGTAGCATATCAGTGGCGTTGTACAAGCACTCATCTCTGGCAAGGATGGCCATGTCGTCAGCAAATGTAGATGTGAGAAAGTCCTGAGAATCTATTATCGGGATGGTACGCCCAGTGGGCATGTCCCAAGTGAATAGAGTATACAAGGTGGGACTTAGTATACTTCCCTGTGGAACACCTGCGTAGATTTTTTTCGTACTCGACTCCACACCATCCAGAAGCACCGAAAAGATCCTGTCGATCAGGAAACTACTTAAAATCATAAACAGCTGCGGTGGGAGGATGCTTTTTAATTTGCATAGTAGACCGTCGTGCCATACCCTGTCAAAAGCCTGATGGATGTCCAAGTAAACAGCGACTGTATACTCCTCCGCCAGGAACCCATCTAGGATAAAGTTCACCACCCCATTCAGCTGCTCAGGCGTTCCGTGTGCCTTCCTGAAGCCAAACTGAAATGGTGGTATCCTTTGGTTGACCTTGTCGATCGCTAGTATCCTCGTCAACAGGCATTTCTCGAATAGTTTCGCAGTGGACGACAGCAGGCTGATGGGTCGGTATGACTCAACGTCAGACGGGCTCTTCCCGATCTTGTGTATCATAACGATTTGAGGCTTTTTCCAAAGTTTTGGGAAGTGCCCAATTCGCAACGCAGCGTTAAAAAGAAGTACTAAAAAGAGTACCGCTTTGAATGGTAGCGCTTTCAGCGTCCTGTTATCGAGACCATCTTCGCCTGGGACCTTTCTATTTTTTGAGCGCTTTGATGTGGGACTGAATTTCCTCGAGAGTGATAGGATTAGCTGGGAGAGCCAGCTGCCCAGGGCTGTCCAGTACCCAATGAACTCGTCTCCTGTGACTACCAGATGTGGACTCGAATGGTTGGAACCTAGCCTCTAAGTGGTCAGCGAAAGTTTCCGCACGATCTTGGGGGGGATCTGGCCCAGCTCCCATCTGTTTTACGAATAGGACACTTTGGTGGTGTTTGTTTCTTATATTGTTTCGTAAGAGACCACAGAGAATAGTTCGTACACGCGTACGGAGAGATGTTTTCCAGCAAAAAAGTCAGTATCTTGCTGTTTTTGCCTGATAAGCAGCTTTTTGATCCTGTTTGACACTCTTCGGTATACTCTATCCACAGCAGGATTTCGCGTGCGAACATACTCTCATCTGAGTCTCCTCTTTATCAGGAGAAGCGCTTCAGTAGCTGGGTGAATCCTCGTTTGCGGTCTGAAAAACTGGGAAGGGTTTTCTTTTGATGCATTGAGGGCAGCCGAATGCACTTTATTGAGAAAAAGCGCATACGCGTCTTCTAAGTCTTCAGGCCTTATAAACTCGAGGTTCAAGTCCAGGGTAATTTCAAGCTTCGTACCAGGCGACAACAATCATCTTTTTAACGCCCTGGACTGCGGCGAGCTTGCTACTTCGACCACGAGGGGGAGATGATCGGAAGAGACTTCGAACTCTCGGCTCGCAATCCGTTGTAGACAAAAAATTCTATGGCACTTGGGGAGTGCTGCTGGGCATATGGAAAGTGGGAAGCATGCCCGGTGGCTAGGATTTGAGCAGAGGAGGTGACTAATGCTTCCCGTTATGTATTGCGAAACTCCGGGCTGGAGCCAGGTCTCTGTGATTAGCATAATGTCGATGCTGTGCTCAGCTAGGAACAGTTTGAGTTCATCGACTTTTTTGGCTAGCCCCCGAGCGTTCCACAGACCAAGGCGGAGCGATTGAGACATTATTTTTTGTTGAAGAGAGACAAGCACAATGTTTTTAGGAACTTATTTGTTTCCTGTAGTTCCTTAAACATTTCTTGAAGAGTGTTCACTTTAGAAGATAGGGCTTCAATCGCTAATTTTAGGCTTGAGGTGCTGCTAGGAGGCTCATGTGCTCCCGTTGAGGCCTGCCTGCTGTTGGTCTTTTCTAGTACCCTAGGGGGGTTGACAATGTATAGACCTGTCCGAACTGAATCGGACCCTAGTATGCCCGAAGCTGTGACATCGAAAACACTGGGTGGCCTCAAGGGATTTTTTTGGAATCTCAACTAAAACTCGTTTTTTGTTTGGTGCCTGGGCAAGGTCTTCATAAAAGAAGTTGTTAGGCATCAACTTCTCTATGATATCTCCATTCGGTTGTACAGTCCAATCACCTTATGACCCTGTGCTTTGAACTCTTCCTTTATACGCACAGAGCGGGTGGTGCTGGCAAGGTTTCGAACAATCATCCTGTACGGTTTGTCTTCCCGCAGCTGATAGATGTAGTGCTGTGTGTTGTGCGCCTTAAGAAGTCGTACGAAAGTGCGGTAGAAGTCCAAATCTTCAGTAAAGACCCTCACGGACCCATCTCTTCTGACCTGGAGGGAGTAGTTTTTTGGGCCAATGGCCTGATCCAGATCTTGCTCCATCTGATTTACATCAGAAACATCCAGAATGTTAATGGGGAGAGGTTTGCGAATCTTGCGCGGGATCTTTTGAATTTTGACACCTTCAGCGTTGTCACATCCATTTACTATCATATCAGCCTGACTCACTTCAATTTCTGGAAAGTCTTCTTCTTCACCATCATTTGCCAGAATTGCAAATTGGTTGGTGGAATAAGTACAGCTTCCCTTTTTTATTATTCCCTTTTTGGGCATGAGGGGGCTGTGGACGCTTAAGTTTCGGCGTCCGCCAGTTGACCCTGGGCAAGGTGGACGGTAATGCTTGCTTCGCATGCTCTTTTATAGAGTCCGACGGGGAGGGCGGGTTAAAGACCATGCAGCTGGCAAAGGTTTCACCCATATTTTATGGCGCGGTCGTCGTTGTTGTTGTTGTGGTGCTTGTTGTTAGCCACTTTGAGCCCCACAATATTTGCGCATTCTCAGGTTGCACCAAGTCCACTCCATTTCGGGTGGACTTTCCTAACGGAGAGGTAGGTGGGGAGATTGATGAGGAGTCGCTTAGCTCCATTTCATCAGAATAACTTACACTAATTTTTCTTTAATTTTGCAGCGAAAATTTTATACAAAATGAATAAAGCAATGTTTATAAATATTAAATATCAACGTCTTGTTAGTTATTGTTTTTGCAAGCAAAAGCAATTAAAACAAGTATTCAATAATGTTTGTATATAAGAAACAAAATCAATATCGAGAAGAAAAAAAAAACACACTCCCGGAATTTTTTTTTTTTTCATTTTTTCCTGTTTAAAGTTTTTGACTAACGGCACTGTTTTATGACTCGCGTACTTGACACGACCTACAGCGATATAGCTGCGATATATGCTGAATGCACCGTAAGGGACAAGTGTTCGTCCGTAGGCGAGACGATAAACAGCAAAATTATTTTAATATTACTTTAAATCTATTTTTATCCTGATGCCGGTATCACTATTGTGAGCGACAGCTATAAGAACGATAGAATTTTGTGAAACTGTTCCGCGCACACGACCGTTTAGATAGGATGCACAATTGCAACTAACGATCGTTTGAAATATAAAATCATTCTAAAAATAAAATTGTTTAATTAATAATAATTAAAAATGCATAGTGAACCAAAAACTGTTTTCCTCTACGACGACGGCGCCAAACTGACGATAAGTGTCTGCATTAAATTTTGAATTTTGGTAGCGCACTTGCTTATCCCAGCCTGCGAGTCAAGTACGATTTATTTTCGAGATTTGCTTTATGCATTATATTCTTAAAAAAAATTTCAACAAAGCTGAATTTAAATTTTGTTGGTTTTCGAAAGAAATTTAAAATAACATCGATTTACATTTTCAAACTCAACTTGTATGAAATAAACTGTGAGCCACTGCATGCATATGTTAATAGTTAGGAAAAAACGAGAAACAACTATAATTTTTCCAGTCGACCATATAGCACAGTATCCATATGACTAATATTAATGAACATTTTTTTTTTTACAGGGTCGCTGCATCACAGTTAGCTACCTTAGGATGCCCGGAGCTGATAGCGCAAAATAGGAAAGAATATCAGGATATCGCAATTCGTTTGGGCACCGAACGTGAACACTTAAAAGCAATGCGTGCAAAAGTATGGAAGGCTCGTGTTGATAGCCCCTTATTTGATTGCTCGCAGTATGCCAAAGGATTAGAATTGCTATTTTCTCGAATGTGGGATAAGTTCTCACGGAATGAAACTCCGGATCACATTTGCGCAACGGCGGTAACAAACAAATGATGCAACTTTTGATTGGATTAGAAGAACAATGAAAGATTTCGGTTGCATTATTGGAGACATAGACTTGGGGAAAAGGTCCATAAGCTAAGCATCGAAGCCACCGGATCTAAAGAATATTTCTTAAATGCTTCGAAAATATGTATATCATTTCGCTATTACTGTTACATGTAAATCTTAAATTTCTTTTATATACGAGCATACATATATACGAAAATTTTTGTTTTTAAGAAATGTATTTCGAAGAACGACTACAATCTTTTTATAGATTCTTAATTTTTGCTCCCTTACAAATTAAGATGTTATATTACATTTAAAAAAATGCAAAGAAGAAAAAAAATAACTGTTACCCATACATTCAGACGCGTTAGAAAATGTGAATAAAAATAGACGGCGCTTATAAACGCACTTGGCTAACTAAATTTACTTATTGCTACATACGACAAGGTACGTTGCAGTGATGTGGTTCCTGATGTCCCGGTGAAGAAGAAAGTATTTCGTTTTGTTGCCTTGACGGCAGCTACTCGTCGCGGTAGGTTTATAAACCACCCAGACTATAAAGACGTGCGTGGTTTTTTTTTTGGACGCATAGAAACGCTACATTATCGGAAAATCATCTTGCGGTGTATTGTTCATTACCGCTGCATCTGGGACAGGTGGATCCGCTGTGAAAATTGAATTAATAGTACTGTTTGAGTAAATGGTTGATGTTCCCATTGACTCTTTTAGAAAAAAACCAGCCAGAAACAGCTTGCTACTTCGACCACGAGGGGGAGATGATCGGAAGAGACTTCGAACTCTCGGCTCGCAATCCGTTGTAGACAAAAAAGTCTATGGCACTTGGGGAGTGCTGCTGGGCATATGGAAAGTGGGAAGCATGCCCGGTGGCTAGGATTTGAGCAGAGGAGGTGACTAATGCTTCCCGTTATGTATTGCGAAACTCCGGGCTGGAGCCAGGTCTCTGTGATTAGCATAATGTCGATGCTGTGCTCAGCTAGGAACAGTTTGAGTTCATCGACTTTTTTGGCTAGCCCCCGAGCGTTCCACAGACCAAGGCGGAGCGATTGAGACATTATTTTTTGTTGAGGAGAGACAAGCACAATGTTTTTAGGAACTTATTTGTTTCCTGTAGTTCCTTAAACATTTCTTGAAGAGTGTTCACTTTAGAAGATAGGGCTTCAATCGCTAATTTTAGGCTTGAGGTGCTGCTAGGAGGCTCATGTGCTCCCGTTGAGGCCTGCCTGCTGTTGGTCTTTTCTAGTACCCTAGGGGGGTTGACAATGTATAGACCTGTCCGAACTGAATCGGACCCTAGTATGCCCGAAGCTGTGACATCGAAAACACTGGGTGGCCTCAAGGGATTTTTTTGGAATCTCAACTAAAACTCGTTTTTTGTTTGGTGCCTGGGCAAGGTCTTCATAAAAGAAGTTGTTAGGCATCAACTTCTCTATGATATCTCCATTCGGTTGTACAGTCCAATCACCTTATGACCCTGTGCTTTGAACTCTTCCTTTATACGCACAGAGCGGGTGGTGCTGGCAAGGTTTCGAACAATCATCCTGTACGGTTTGTCTTCCCGCAGCTGATAGATGTAGTGCTGTGTGTTGTGCGCCTTAAGAAGTCGTACGAAAGTGCGGTAGAAGTCCAAATCTTCAGTAAAGACCCTCACGGACCCATCTCTTCTGACCTGGAGGGAGTAGTTTTTTGGGCCAATGGCCTGATCCAGATCTTGCTCCATCTGATTTACATCAGAAACATCCAGAATGTTAATGGGGAGAGGTTTGCGAATCTTGCGCGGGATCTTTTGAATTTTGACACCTTCAGCGTTGTCACATCCATTTACTATCATATCAGCCTGACTCACTTCAATTTCTGGAAAGTCTTCTTCTTCACCATCATTTGCCAGAATTGCAAATTGGTTGGTGGAATAAGTACAGCTTCCCTTTTTTATTATTCCCTTTTTGGGCATGAGGGGGCTGTGGACGCTTAAGTTTCGGCGTCCGCCAGTTGACCCTGGGCAAGGTGGACGGTAATGCTTGCTTCGCATGCTCTTTTATAGAGTCCGACGGGGAGGGCGGGTTAAAGACCATGCAGCTGGCAAAGGTTTCACCCATATTTTATGGCGCGGTCGTCGTTGTTGTTGTTGTGGTGCTTGTTGTTAGCCACTTTGAGCCCCACAATATTTGCGCATTCTCAGGTTGCACCAAGTCAACTCCATTTCGGGTGGACTTTCCTAACGGAGAGGTAGGTGGGGAGATTGATGAGGAGTCGCTTAGCTCCATTTCATCAGAATAACTTACACTAATTTTTCTTTAATTTTGCAGCGAAAATTTTATACAAAATGAATAAAGCAATGTTTATAAATATTAAATATCAACGTCTTGTTAGTTATTGTTTTTGCAAGCAAAAGCAATTAAAACAAGTATTCAATAATGTTTGTATATAAGAAACAAAATCAATATCGAGAAGAAAAAAAAACACACTCCCGGAATTTTTTTTTTTTTCATTTTTTCCTGTTTAAAGTTTTTGACTAACGGCACTGTTTTATGACTCGCGTACTTGACACGACCTACAGCGATATAGCTGCGATATATGCTGAATGCACCGTAAGGGACAAGTGTTCGTCCGTAGGCGAGACGATAAACAGCAAAATTATTTTAATATTACTTTAAATCTATTTTTATCCTGATGCCGGTATCACTATTGTGAGCGACAGCTATAAGAACGATAGAATTTTGTGAAACTGTTCCGCGCACACGACCGTTTAGATAGGATGCACAATTGCAACTAACGATCGTTTGAAATATAAAATCATTCTAAAAATAAAATTGTTTAATTAATAATAATTAAAAATGCATAGTGAACCAAAAACTGTTTTCCTCTACGACGACGGCGCCAAACTGACGATAAGTGTCTGCATTAAATTTTGAATTTTGGTAGCGCACTTGCTTATCCCAGCCTGCGAGTCAAGTACGATTTATTTTCGAGATTTGCTTTATGCATTATATTCTTAAAAAAAATTTCAACAAAGCTGAATTTAAATTTTGTTGGTTTTCGAAAGAAATTTAAAATAACATCGATTTACATTTTCAAACTCAACTTGTATGAAATAAACTGTGAGCCACTGCATGCATATGTTAATAGTTAGGAAAAAACGAGAAACAACTATAATTTTTCCAGTCGACCATATAGCACAGTATCCATATGACTAATATTAATGAACATTTTTTTTTTTACAGGGTCGCTGCATCACAGTTAGCTACCTTAGGATGCCCGGAGCTGATAGCGCAAAATAGGAAAGAATATCAGGATATCGCAATTCGTTTGGGCACCGAACGTGAACACTTAAAAGCAATGCGTGCAAAAGTATGGAAGGCTCGTGTTGATAGCCCCTTATTTGATTGCTCGCAGTATGCCAAAGGATTAGAATTGCTATTTTCTCGAATGTGGGATAAGTTCTCACGGAATGAAACTCCGGATCACATTTGCGCAACGGCGGTAACAAACAAATGATGCAACTTTTGATTGGATTAGAAGAACAATGAAAGATTTCGGTTGCATTATTGGAGACATAGACTTGGGGAAAAGGTCCATAAGCTAAGCATCGAAGCCACCGGATCTAAAGAATATTTCTTAAATGCTTCGAAAATATGTATATCATTTCGCTATTACTGTTACATGTAAATCTTAAATTTCTTTTATATACGAGCATACATATATACGAAAATTTTTGTTTTTAAGAAATGTATTTCGAAGAACGACTACAATCTTTTTATAGATTCTTAATTTTTGCTCCCTTACAAATTAAGATGTTATATTACATTTAAAAAAATGCAAAGAAGAAAAAAAATAACTGTTACCCATACATTCAGACGCGTTAGAAAATGTGAATAAAAATAGACGGCGCTTATAAACGCACTTGGCTAACTAAATTTACTTATTGCTACATACGACAAGGTACGTTGCAGTGATGTGGTTCCTGATGTCCCGGTGAAGAAGAAAGTATTTCGTTTTGTTGCCTTGACGGCAGCTACTCGTCGCGGTAGGTTTATAAACCACCCAGACTATAAAGACGTGCGTGGTTTTTTTTTTTGGACGCATAGAAACGCTACATTATCGGAAAATCATCTTGCGGTGTATTGTTCATTACCGCTGCATCTGGGACAGGTGGATCCGCTGTGAAAATTGAATTAATAGTACTGTTTGAGTAAATGGTTGATGTTCCCATTGACTCTTTTAGAAAAAAACCAGCCAGAAACAGCTTGCTACTTCGACCACGAGGGGGAGATGATCGGAAGAGACTTCGAACTCTCGGCTCGCAATCCGTTGTAGACAAAAAAGTCTATGGCACTTGGGGAGTGCTGCTGGGCATATGGAAAGTGGGAAGCATGCCCGGTGGCTAGGATTTGAGCAGAGGAGGTGACTAATGCTTCCCGTTATGTATTGCGAAACTCCGGGCTGGAGCCAGGTCTCTGTGATTAGCATAATGTCGATGCTGTGCTCAGCTAGGAACAGTTTGAGTTCATCGACTTTTTTGGCTAGCCCCCGAGCGTTCCACAGACCAAGGCGGAGCGATTGAGACATTATTTTTTGTTGAGGAGAGACAAGCACAATGTTTTTAGGAACTTATTTGTTTCCTGTAGTTCCTTAAACATTTCTTGAAGAGTGTTCACTTTAGAAGATAGGGCTTCAATCGCTAATTTTAGGCTTGAGGTGCTGCTAGGAGGCTCATGTGCTCCCGTTGAGGCCTGCCTGCTGTTGGTCTTTTCTAGTACCCTAGGGGGGTTGACAATGTATAGACCTGTCCGAACTGAATCGGACCCTAGTATGCCCGAAGCTGTGACATCGAAAACACTGGGTGGCCTCAAGGGATTTTTTTGGAATCTCAACTAAAACTCGTTTTTTGTTTGGTGCCTGGGCAAGGTCTTCATAAAAGAAGTTGTTAGGCATCAACTTCTCTATGATATCTCCATTCGGTTGTACAGTCCAATCACCTTATGACCCTGTGCTTTGAACTCTTCCTTTATACGCACAGAGCGGGTGGTGCTGGCAAGGTTTCGAACAATCATCCTGTACGGTTTGTCTTCCCGCAGCTGATAGATGTAGTGCTGTGTGTTGTGCGCCTTAAGAAGTCGTACGAAAGTGCGGTAGAAGTCCAAATCTTCAGTAAAGACCCTCACGGACCCATCTCTTCTGACCTGGAGGGAGTAGTTTTTTGGGCCAATGGCCTGATCCAGATCTTGCTCCATCTGATTTACATCAGAAACATCCAGAATGTTAATGGGGAGAGGTTTGCGAATCTTGCGCGGGATCTTTTGAATTTTGACACCTTCAGCGTTGTCACATCCATTTACTATCATATCAGCCTGACTCACTTCAATTTCTGGAAAGTCTTCTTCTTCACCATCATTTGCCAGAATTGCAAATTGGTTGGTGGAATAAGTACAGCTTCCCTTTTTTATTATTCCCTTTTTGGGCATGAGGGGGCTGTGGACGCTTAAGTTTCGGCGTCCGCCAGTTGACCCTGGGCAAGGTGGACGGTAATGCTTGCTTCGCATGCTCTTTTATAGAGTCCGACGGGGAGGGCGGGTTAAAGACCATGCAGCTGGCAAAGGTTTCACCCATATTTTATGGCGCGGTCGTCGTTGTTGTTGTTGTGGTGCTTGTTGTTAGCCACTTTGAGCCCCACAATATTTGCGCATTCTCAGGTTGCACCAAGTCAACTCCATTTCGGGTGGACTTTCCTAACGGAGAGGTAGGTGGGGAGATTGATGAGGAGTCGCTTAGCTCCATTTCATCAGAATAACTTACACTAATTTTTCTTTAATTTTGCAGCGAAAATTTTATACAAAATGAATAAAGCAATGTTTATAAATATTAAATATCAACGTCTTGTTAGTTATTGTTTTTGCAAGCAAAAGCAATTAAAACAAGTATTCAATAATGTTTGTATATAAGAAACAAAATCAATATCGAGAAGAAAAAAAAACACACTCCCGGAATTTTTTTTTTTTTCATTTTTTCCTGTTTAAAGTTTTTGACTAACGGCACTGTTTTATGACTCGCGTACTTGACACGACCTACAGCGATATAGCTGCGATATATGCTGAATGCACCGTAAGGGACAAGTGTTCGTCCGTAGGCGAGACGATAAACAGCAAAATTATTTTAATATTACTTTAAATCTATTTTTATCCTGATGCCGGTATCACTATTGTGAGCGACAGCTATAAGAACGATAGAATTTTGTGAAACTGTTCCGCGCACACGACCGTTTAGATAGGATGCACAATTGCAACTAACGATCGTTTGAAATATAAAATCATTCTAAAAATAAAATTGTTTAATTAATAATAATTAAAAATGCATAGTGAACCAAAAACTGTTTTCCTCTACGACGACGGCGCCAAACTGACGATAAGTGTCTGCATTAAATTTTGAATTTTGGTAGCGCACTTGCTTATCCCAGCCTGCGAGTCAAGTACGATTTATTTTCGAGATTTGCTTTATGCATTATATTCTTAAAAAAAATTTCAACAAAGCTGAATTTAAATTTTGTTGGTTTTCGAAAGAAATTTAAAATAACATCGATTTACATTTTCAAACTCAACTTGTATGAAATAAACTGTGAGCCACTGCATGCATATGTTAATAGTTAGGGAAAAACGAGAAACAACTATAATTTTTCCAGTCGACCATATAGCACAGTATCCATATGACTAATATTAATGAACATTTTTTTTTTACAGGGTCGCTGCATCACAGTTAGCTACCTTAGGATGCCCGGAGCTGATAGCGCAAAATAGGAAAGAATATCAGGATATCGCAATTCGTTTGGGCACCGAACGTGAACACTTAAAAGCAATGCGTGCAAAAGTATGGAAGGCTCGTGTTGATAGCCCCTTATTTGATTGCTCGCAGTATGCCAAAGGATTAGAATTGCTATTTTCTCGAATGTGGGATAAGTTCTCACGGAATGAAACTCCGGATCACATTTGCGCAACGGCGGTAACAAACAAATGATGCAACTTTTGATTGGATTAGAAGAACAATGAAAGATTTCGGTTGCATTATTGGAGACATAGACTTGGGGAAAAGGTCCATAAGCTAAGCATCGAAGCCACCGGATCTAAAGAATATTTCTTAAATGCTTCGAAAATATGTATATCATTTCGCTATTACTGTTACATGTAAATCTTAAATTTCTTTTATATACGAGCATACATATATACGAAAATTTTTGTTTTTAAGAAATGTATTTCGAAGAACGACTACAATCTTTTTATAGATTCTTAATTTTTGCTCCCTTACAAATTAAGATGTTATATTACATTTAAAAAAATGCAAAGAAGAAAAAAAATAACTGTTACCCATACATTCAGACGCGTTAGAAAATGTGAATAAAAATAGACGGCGCTTATAAACGCACTTGGCTAACTAAATTTACTTATTGCTACATACGACAAGGTACGTTGCAGTGATGTGGTTCCTGATGTCCCGGTGAAGAAGAAAGTATTTCGTTTTGTTGCCTTGACGGCAGCTACTCGTCGCGGTAGGTTTATAAACCACCCAGACTATAAAGACGTGCGTGGTTTTTTTTTTGGACGCATAGAAACGCTACATTATCGGAAAATCATCTTGCGGTGTATTGTTCATTACCGCTGCATCTGGGACAGGTGGATCCGCTGTGAAAATTGAATTAATAGTACTGTTTGAGTAAATGGTTGATGTTCCCATTGACTCTTTTAGAAAAAAACCAGCCAGAAACAGCTTGCTACTTCGACCACGAGGGGGAGATGATCGGAAGAGACTTCGAACTCTCGGCTCGCAATCCGTTGTAGACAAAAAAGTCTATGGCACTTGGGGAGTGCTGCTGGGCATATGGAAAGTGGGAAGCATGCCCGGTGGCTAGGATTTGAGCAGAGGAGGTGACTAATGCTTCCCGTTATGTATTGCGAAACTCCGGGCTGGAGCCAGGTCTCTGTGATTAGCATAATGTCGATGCTGTGCTCAGCTAGGAACAGTTTGAGTTCATCGACTTTTTTGGCTAGCCCCCGAGCGTTCCACAGACCAAGGCGGAGCGATTGAGACATTATTTTTTGTTGAGGAGAGACAAGCACAATGTTTTTAGGAACTTATTTGTTTCCTGTAGTTCCTTAAACATTTCTTGAAGAGTGTTCACTTTAGAAGATAGGGCTTCAATCGCTAATTTTAGGCTTGAGGTGCTGCTAGGAGGCTCATGTGCTCCCGTTGAGGCCTGCCTGCTGTTGGTCTTTTCTAGTACCCTAGGGGGGTTGACAATGTATAGACCTGTCCGAACTGAATCGGACCCTAGTATGCCCGAAGCTGTGACATCGAAAACACTGGGTGGCCTCAAGGGATTTTTTTGGAATCTCAACTAAAACTCGTTTTTTGTTTGGTGCCTGGGCAAGGTCTTCATAAAAGAAGTTGTAAGGCATCAACTTCTCTATGATATCTCCATTCGGTTGTACAGTCCAATCACCTTATGACCCTGTGCTTTGAACTCTTCCTTTATACGCACAGAGCGGGTGGTGCTGGCAAGGTTTCGAACAATCATCCTGTACGGTTTGTCTTCCCGCAGCTGATAGATGTAGTGCTGTGTGTTGTGCGCCTTAAGAAGTCGTACGAAAGTGCGGTAGAAGTCCAAATCTTCAGTAAAGACCCTCACGGACCCATCTCTTCTGACCTGGAGGGAGTAGTTTTTTGGGCCAATGGCCTGATCCAGATCTTGCTCCATCTGATTTACATCAGAAACATCCAGAATGTTAATGGGGAGAGGTTTGCGAATCTTGCGCGGGATCTTTTGAATTTTGACACCTTCAGCGTTGTCACATCCATTTACTATCATATCAGCCTGACTCACTTCAATTTCTGGAAAGTCTTCTTCTTCACCATCATTTGCCAGAATTGCAAATTGGTTGGTGGAATAAGTACAGCTTCCCTTTTTTATTATTCCCTTTTTGGGCATGAGGGGGCTGTGGACGCTTAAGTTTCGGCGTCCGCCAGTTGACCCTGGGCAAGGTGGACGGTAATGCTTGCTTCGCATGCTCTTTTATAGAGTCCGACGGGGAGGGCGGGTTAAAGACCACGCTGCTGGCAAAGGTTTCACCCATATTTTTTGGCGCGGTCGTCGTTGTTGTTGTTGTGGTGCTTGTTGTTAGCCACTTTGAGCCCCACAATATTTGCGCATTCTCAGGTTGCACCAAGTCAACTCCATTTCGGGTGGACTTTCCTAACGGAGAGGTAGGTGGGGAGATTGATGAGGAGTCGCTTAGCTCCATTTCATCAGAATAACTTACACTAATTTTTCTTTAATTTTGCAGCGAAAATTTTATACAAAATGAATAAAGCAATGTTTATAAATATTAAATATCAACGTCTTGTTAGTTATTGTTTTTGCAAGCAAAAGCAATTAAAACAAGTATTCAATAATGTTTGTATATAAGAAACAAAATCAATATCGAGAAGGAAAAAAAAACACACTCCCGGAATTTTTATTTTTTTTTCCTGTTTAAAGTTTTTGACTAACGGCACTGTTTTATGACTCGCGTACTTGACACGACCTACAGCGATATAGCAACAGTTTCTGAACGCGCCCACCTGTTGCTGAAGGCACCGTAAGGGACAAGTGTTCGCCCGTAGGCGAGACGATAAACAGCAAAATTATTTTAATATTACTGTAAATCTATTTTTATCCTGATGCCGGTATCACTATTGTGAGCGACAGCTATAAGAACGATAGAATTTTGTGAAACTGTTCCGCGCACACGACCGTTTAGATAGGATGCACAATTGCAACTAACGATCGTTTGAAATATAAAATCATTCTAAAAATAAAATTGTTTAATTAATAATAATTAAAAATGCATAGTGAACCAAAAACTGTTTTCCTCTACGACGACGGCGCCTAACTGATAAGTGTCTACATCAAATTTTGAATTTTGGTAGCGCACTTGCTTATCCCAGCCTGCGAGTCAAGTATGATTTTTTTCGAGATTTGCTTTATGCATTATATTCTTTAAAAAAATTTCAACAAAGCTGAATTTAAATTTTGTTGGTTTTCGAAAGAAATTTAAAATAACATCGATTTACATTTTCAAACTCAACTTGTATGAAATAAACTGTGAGCCACTGCATGCATATGTTAATAGTTAGGAAAAAACGAGAAACAACTATAATTTTTCCAGTCGACCATATAGCACAGTATCCATATGACTAATATTAATGAACATTTTTTTTTTTACAGGGTCGCTGCATCACAGTTAGCTACCTTAGGATGCCCGGAGCTGATAGTGCAAAATAGGAAAGAATATCAGGATATCGCAATTCGTTTGGGCACCGAACGTGAACACTTAAAAGCAATGCGTGCAAAAGTATGGAAGGCTCGTATTGATAGCCCCTTATTTGATTGCTCGCAGTATGCCAAAGGATTAGAATTGCTATTTTCTCGAATGTGGGATAAGTTCTCACGGAATGAAACTCCGGATCACATTTGCGCAACGGCGGTAACAAACAAATGATGCAACTTTTGATTGGATTAGAAGAACAATGAAAGATTTCGGTTGCATTATTGGAGACATAGACTTGGGGAAAAGGTCCATAAGCTAAGCATCGAAGCCACCGGATCTAAAGAATATTTCTTAAATGCTTCGAAAATATGTATATCATTTCGCTATTACTGTTACATGTAAATCTTAAATTTCTTTTATATACGAGCATACATATATACGAAAATTTTTGATTTTAAGAAATGTATTTCGAAGAACGACTACAATCTTTTTATAGATTCTTAATTTTTGCTCCCTTACAAATTAAGATGTTATATTACATTTAAAAAAATGAAAAGAAGAAAAAAAATAACTGTTACCCATACATTCAGACGCGTTAGAAAATGTGAATAAAAATAGACGTCGCTTATAAACGCACTTGGCTAACTAAATTTACTTATTGCTACATACGACAAGGTACGTTGCAGTGATGTGGTTCCTGATGTCCCGGTGAAGAGGAAAGTATTTCGCTTTGTTGCCTTGACGGCAGCTACTCGTCGCGGTAGGTTTATAAACCACCCAGACTATAAAGACGTGCGTGGTTTTTTTTTTGGACGCATAGAAACGCTACATTATCGGAAAATCATCTTGCGGTGTATTGTTCATTACCGCTGCATCTGGGACAGGTGGATCCGCTGTGAAAATTGAATTAATAGTACTGTTTGAGTAAATGGTTGATGTTCCCATTGAATCTTTTAGAAAAAAACCAGCCAGAAACAGCTTGCTACTTCGACCACGAGGGGGAGATGATCGGAAGAGACTTCGAACTCTCGGCTCGCAATCCGTTGTAGACAAAAAAGTCTATGGCACTTGGGGAGTGCTGCTGGGCATATGGAAAGTGGGAAGCATGCCCGGTGGCTAGGATTTGAGCAGAGGAGGTGACTAATGCTTCCCGTTATGTATTGCGAAACTCCGGGCTGGAGCCAGGTCTCTGTGATTAGCATAATGTCGATGCTGTGCTCAGCTAGGAACAGTTTGAGTTCATCGACTTTTTTGGCTAGCCCCCGAGCGTTCCACAGACCAAGGCGGAGCGATTGAGACATCATTTTTTGTTGAGGAGAGACAAGCACAATGTTTTTAAGAACTTATTTGTTTCCTGTAGTTCCTTAAACATTTCTTGAAGAGTGTTCACTTTAGAAGATAGGGCTTCAATCGCTAATTTTAGGCTTGAGGTGCTGCTAGGAGGCTCATGTGCTCCCGTTGAGGCCTGCCTGCTGTTAGTCTTTTCTAGTACCCTAGGGGGGTTGACAATGTATAGACCTGTCCGAACTGAATCGGACCCTAGGTCTAAGGCAATAGTTTTTAGTATGCCCGAAGCTGTGACATCGAAAACACTGGGTGGCCTCAAGGGATTTTTTTTGTAGTCGACCTATGCGTTGAATCTTTAGGGCCTGTTTTTTGTTTGGTGCCTGGGCAAGGTCTTCATAAAAGAAGTTGTTAGGCATCAACTTCTCTATGATATCTCCATTCGGTTGTATAGTCCAATCACCTTATGACCCTGTGCTTTGAACTCTTCCTTTATACGCATAGAGCGGGTGGTGCTGGCAAGGTTTCGAACAATCATCCTGTATGGTTTGTCTTCCCGCAGCTGATAGATGTAGTGCTGCGTGTTGTGCGCCTTAAGAAGTCGTACGAAAGTGCGGTAGAAGTCCAAATCTTCAGTAAAGACCCTCACGGACCCATCTCTTCTGACCTGGAGGGAGTAGTTTTTTGGGCCAATGGCCTGATCCAGATCTTGCTCCATCTGATTTACATCAGAAACATCCAGAATGTTAATGGGGAGTGGTTTGCGAATCTTGCGCGGGATCTTTTGAATTTTGACACCTTCAGCGTTGTCACATCCATTTACTATCATATCAGCCTAACTCACTTCAATTTCTGGAAAGTCTTCTTCTTCACCATCATTTGCCAGAATTGCAAATTGGTTGGTGGAATAAGTACAGCTTCCCTTTTTTATTATTCCCTTTTTGGGCATGAGGGGGCTGTGGACGCTTAACTTTCGGCGTCAGCCAGTTGACCCTGGGCAAGGTGGACGGTAATGCTTGCTTCGCATGCTCTTTTATAGAGTCCGACGGGGAGGGCGGGTTAAAGACCACGCAGCTGGCAAAGGTTTCACCCATATTTTATGGCGCGGTCGTCGTTGTTGTTGTTGTGGTGCCTGTTGTTAGCCACTTTGAGCCCCACAATATTTGCGCATTCTCAGGTTGCACCAAGTCAACTCCATTTCGGGTGGACTTTCCTAACGGAGAGGTAGGTGGGGAGATTGATGAGGAGTCGCTTAGCTCCATTTCATCAGAGTAACTTACACTAATTTTTCTTTAATTTTGCAGCGAAAATTTTATACAAAATGAATAAAGCAATGTTTATAAATATTAAATATCAACGTCTTGTTAGTTATTGTTTTTGCAAGCAAAAGCAATTAAAACAAGTATTCATTAATGTTTGTATATATCAATATCGAGAAGAAAAAAAAAACACACTCCCGGATTTTTTTTTATTTTTATTTTTTCCTGTTTAAAGTTTTTGACTAACGGCACTGTTTTATGACTCGCGAACTTGACACGACCTACAGCGATATAGCAACAGTTTTTGAACGCGCCCACCTGTTGCTGAAGGCACCGTAAGGGACAAGTGTTCGCCCGTAGGCGAGACGATAAACATCAAAATTATTTTAATATTACTGTAAATCTATTTTTATCCTGATGCCGGTATCACTATTGTGAGCGACAGCTATAAGAACGATAGAATTTTGTGAAACTGTTCCGCGCACACGACCGTTTAGATAGGATGCACAATTGCAACTAACGATCGTTTGAAATATAAAATCATTCTAAAAATAAAATTGTTTAATTAATAATAATTAAAAATGCATAGTGAACCAAAAACTGTTTTCCTCTACGACGACGGCGCCTAACTGATAAGTGTCTACATCAAATTTTGAATTTTGGTAGCGCACTTGCTTATCCCAGCCTGCGAGTCAAGTATGATTTTTTTCGAGATTTGCTTTATGCATTATATTCTTTAAAAAAATTTCAACAAAGCTGAATTTAAATTTTGTTGGTTTTCGAAAGAAATTTAAAATAACATCGATTTACATTTTCAAACTCAACTTGTATGAAATAAACTGTGAGCCACTGCATGCATATGTTAATAGTTAGGAAAAAACGAGAAACAACTATAATTTTTCCAGTCGACCATATAGCACAGTATCCATATGACTAATATTAATGAACATTTTTTTTTTTACAGGGTCGCTGCATCACAGTTAGCTACCTTAGGATGCCCGGAGCTGATAGTGCAAAATAGGAAAGAATATCAGGATATCGCAATTCGTTTGGGCACCGAACGTGAACACTTAAAAGCAATGCGTGCAAAAGTATGGAAGGCTCGTATTGATAGCCCCTTATTTGATTGCTCGCAGTATGCCAAAGGATTAGAATTGCTATTTTCTCGAATGTGGGATAAGTTCTCACGGAATGAAACTCCGGATCACATTTGCGCAACGGCGGTAACAAACAAATGATGCAACTTTTGATTGGATTAGAAGAACAATGAAAGATTTCGGTTGCATTATTGGAGACATAGACTTGGGGAAAAGGTCCATAAGCTAAGCATCGAAGCCACCGGATCTAAAGAATATTTCTTAAATGCTTCGAAAATATGTATATCATTTCGCTATTACTGTTACATGTAAATCTTAAATTTCTTTTATATACGAGCATACATATATACGAAAATTTTTGATTTTAAGAAATGTATTTCGAAGAACGACTACAATCTTTTTATAGATTCTTAATTTTTGCTCCCTTACAAATTAAGATGTTATATTACATTTAAAAAAATGAAAAGAAGAAAAAAAATAACTGTTACCCATACATTCAGACGCGTTAGAAAATGTGAATAAAAATAGACGTCGCTTATAAACGCACTTGGCTAACTAAATTTACTTATTGCTACATACGACAAGGTACGTTGCAGTGATGTGGTTCCTGATGTCCCGGTGAAGAGGAAAGTATTTCGCTTTGTTGCCTTGACGGCAGCTACTCGTCGCGGTAGGTTTATAAACCACCCAGACTATAAAGACGTGCGTGGTTTTTTTTTTGGACGCATAGAAACGCTACATTATCGGAAAATCATCTTGCGGTGTATTGTTCATTACCGCTGCATCTGGGACAGGTGGATCCGCTGTGAAAATTGAATTAATAGTACTGTTTGAGTAAATGGTTGATGTTCCCATTGAATCTTTTAGAAAAAAACCAGCCAGAAACAGCTTGCTACTTCGACCACGAGGGGGAGATGATCGGAAGAGACTTCGAACTCTCGGCTCGCAATCCGTTGTAGACAAAAAAGTCTATGGCACTTGGGGAGTGCTGCTGGGCATATGGAAAGTGGGAAGCATGCCCGGTGGCTAGGATTTGAGCAGAGGAGGTGACTAATGCTTCCCGTTATGTATTGCGAAACTCCGGGCTGGAGCCAGGTCTCTGTGATTAGCATAATGTCGATGCTGTGCTCAGCTAGGAACAGTTTGAGTTCATCGACTTTTTTGGCTAGCCCCCGAGCGTTCCACAGACCAAGGCGGAGCGATTGAGACATCATTTTTTGTTGAGGAGAGACAAGCACAATGTTTTTAAGAACTTATTTGTTTCCTGTAGTTCCTTAAACATTTCTTGAAGAGTGTTCACTTTAGAAGATAGGGCTTCAATCGCTAATTTTAGGCTTGAGGTGCTGCTAGGAGGTTCATGTGCTCCCGTTGAGGCCTGCCTGCTGTTAGTCTTTTCTAGTACCCTAGGGGGGTTGACAATGTATAGACCTGTCCGAACTGAATCGGACCCTAGGTCTAAGGCAATAGTTTTTAGTATGCCCGAAGCTGTGACATCGAAAACACTGGGTGGCCTCAAGGGATTTTTTTTGTAGTCGACCTATGCGTTGAATCTTTAGGGCCTGTTTTTTGTTTGGTGCCTGGGCAAGGTCTTCATAAAAGAAGTTGTTAGGCATCAACTTCTCTATGATATCTCCATTCGGTTGTATAGTCCAATCACCTTATGACCCTGTGCTTTGAACTCTTCCTTTATACGCATAGAGCGGGTGGTGCTGGCAAGGTTTCGAACAATCATCCTGTATGGTTTGTCTTCCCGCAGCTGATAGATGTAGTGCTGCGTGTTGTGCGCCTTAAGAAGTCGTACGAAAGTGCGGTAGAAGTCCAAATCTTCAGTAAAGACCCTCACGGACCCATCTCTTCTGACCTGGAGGGAGTAGTTTTTTGGGCCAATGGCCTGATCCAGATCTTGCTCCATCTGATTTACATCAGAAACATCCAGAATGTTAATGGGGAGTGGTTTGCGAATCTTGCGCGGGATCTTTTGAATTTTGACACCTTCAGCGTTGTCACATCCATTTACTATCATATCAGCCTAACTCACTTCAATTTCTGGAAAGTCTTCTTCTTCACCATCATTTGCCAGAATTGCAAATTGGTTGGTGGAATAAGTACAGCTTTCCTTTTTTATTATTCCCTTTTTGGGCATGAGGGGGCTGTGGACGCTTAACTTTCGGCGTCAGCCAGTTGACCCTGGGCAAGGTGGACGGTAATGCTTGCTTCGCATGCTCTTTTATAGAGTCCGACGGGGAGGGCGGGTTAAAGACCACGCAGCTGGCAAAGGTTTCACCCATATTTTATGGCGCGGTCGTCGTTGTTGTTGTTGTGGTGCCTGTTGTTAGCCACTTTGAGCCCCACAATATTTGCGCATTCTCAGGTTGCACCAAGTCAACTCCATTTCGGGTGGACTTTCCTAACGGAGAGGTAGGTGGGGAGATTGATGAGGAGTCGCTTAGCTCCATTTCATCAGAGTAACTTACACTAATTTTTCTTTAATTTTGCAGCGAAAATTTTATACAAAATGAATAAAGCAATGTTTATAAATATTAAATATCAACGTCTTGTTAGTTATTGTTTTTGCAAGCAAAAGCAATTAAAACAAGTATTCATTAATGTTTGTATATATCAATATCGAGAAGAAAAAAAAAACACACTCCCGGATTTTTTTTTATTTTTATTTTTTCCTGTTTAAAGTTTTTGACTAACGGCACTGTTTTATGACTCGCGAACTTGACACGACCTACAGCGATATAGCAACAGTTTTTGAACGCGCCCACCTGTTGCTGAAGGCACCGTAAGGGACAAGTGTTCGCCCGTAGGCGAGACGATAAACATCAAAATTATTTTAATATTACTGTAAATCTATTTTTATCCTGATGCCGGTATCACTATTGTGAGCGACAGCTATAAGAACGATAGAATTTTGTGAAACTGTTCCGCGCACACGACCGTTTAGATAGGATGCACAATTGCAACTAACGATCGTTTGAAATATAAAATCATTCTAAAAATAAAATTGTTTAATTAATAATAATTAAAAATGCATAGTGAACCAAAAACTGTTTTCCTCTACGACGACGGCGCCTAACTGACGATAAGTGTCTGCATCAAATTTTGAATTTTGGTAGCGCACTTGCTTATCCCAGCCTGCGAGTCAAGTACGATTTATTTTCGAGATTTGCTTTATGCATTATATTCTTAAAAAAAATTTCAACAAAGCTGAATTTAAATTTTGTTGGTTTTCGAAAGAAATTTAAAATAACATCGATTTACATTTTCAAACTCAACTTGTATGAAATAAACTGTGAGCCACTGCATGCATATGTTAATAGTTAGGGAAAAACGAGAAACAACTATAATTTTTCCAGTCGACCATATAGCACAGTATCCATATGACTAATATTAATGAAAATTTTTTTTTTACAGGGTCGCTGCATCACAGTTAGCTACCTTAGGATGCCCAGAGCTGATAGCGCAAAATAGGAAAGAATATCAGGATATCGCAATTCGTTTGGGCACCGAACGTGAACACTTAAAAGCAATGCGTGCAAAAGTATGGAAGGCTCGTGTTGATAGCCCCTTACTTGATTGCTCGCAGTATGCCAAAGGATTAGAATTGCTATTTTCTCGAATGTGGGATAAGTTCTCACGGAATGAAACTCCGGATCACATTTGCGCAACGGCGGTAACAAACAAATGATGCAACTTTTGATTAGACAAGGTACGTTGCAGTGATGTGGTTCCTGATGTCCCGGTGAAGAGGAAAGTATTTCGCTTTGTTGCCTTGACGGCAGCTACTCGTCGCGGTAGGTTTATAAACCACCCAGACTATAAAGACGTGCGTGGTTTTTTTTTTGGACGCATAGAAACGCTACATTATCGGAAAATCATCACCGCTGCATCTGGGACAGGTGGATCCGCTGTGAAAATTGAATTAATAGTACTGTTTGAGTAAATGGTTGATGTTCCCATTGAATCTTTTAGAAAAAACCAGCCAGAAACAGCTTGCTACTTCGACCACGAGGGGGAGATGATCGGAAGAGACTTCGAACTCTCGGCTCGCAATCCGTTGTAGACAAAAAAGTCTATGGTACTTGGGGAGTGCTGCTGGGCATATGGAAAGTGGGAAGCATGCCCGGTGGCTAGGATTTGAGCAGAGGCGGTGACTAATGCTTCCCGTTATGTATTGCGAAACTCCGGGCTGGAGCCAGGTCTCTGTGATTAGCATAATGTCGATGCTGTGCTCAGCTAGGAACAGTTTGAGTTCATCGACTTTTTTGGCTAGCCCCCGAGCGTTCCACAGACCAAGGCGGAGCGATTGAGACATCATTTTTTGTTGAGGAGAGACAAGCACAATGTTTTTAAGAACTTATTTGTTTCCTGTTGTTCCTTAAACATTTCTTGAAGAGTGTTCACTTTAGAAGATAGGGCTTCAATCGCTAATTTTAGGCTTGAGGTGCTGCTAGGAGGCTCATGTGCTCCCGTTGAGGCCTGCCTGCTGTTGGTCTTTTCTAGTACCCTAGGGGGGTTGACAATGTATAGACCTGTCCGAACTGAATCGGACCCTAGGTCTAAGGCAATAGTTTTTAGTCTGCCCGAAGCTGCGACATCGAAAACACTGGGTGGCCTCAAGGGATTTTTTTGTAGTCGACCTATGCGTTGAATCTTTAGGGCCTGTTTTTTGTTTGGTGCCTGGGCAAGGTCTTCATAAAAGAAGTTGTTAGGCATCAACTTCTCTATGATATCTCCATTCGGTTGTACAGTCCAATCACCTTATGACCCTGTGCTTTGAACTCTTCCTTTATACGCATAGAGCGGGTGGTGCTGGCAAGGTTTCGAACAATCATCCTGTATGGTTTGTCTTCCCGCAGCTGATAGATGTAGTGCTGCGTGTTGTGCGCCTTAAGAAGTCGTACGAAAGTGCGGTAGAAGTCCAAATCTTCAGTAAAGACCCTCACCCTCTTCTGACCTGGAGGGAGTAGTTTTTTGGGCCAATGGCCTGATCCAGATCTTGCTCCATCTGATTTACATCAGAAACATCCAGAATGTTAATGGGGAGTGGTTTGCGAATCTTGCGCGGGATCTTTTGAATTTTGACACCTTCAGCGTTGTCACATCCATTTACTATCATATCAGCCTGACTCACTTCAATTTCTGGAAAGTCTTCTTCTTCACCATCATTTGCCAGAATTGCAAATTGGTTGGTGGAATAAGTACAGCTTCCCTTTTTTATTATTCCCTTTTTGGGCATGAGGGGGCTGTGGACGCTTAAGTTTCGGCGTCAGCCAGTTGACCCTGGGCAAGGAGGACGGTAATGCTTGCTTCGCATGCTCTTTTATAGAGTCCGACGGGGAGGGCGGGTTAAAGACCACGCAGCTGGCAAAGGTTTCACCCATATTTTTTGGCGCGGTCGTCGTTGTTGTGCTTGTTGTTAGCCACTTTGAGCCCCACAATATTTGCGCATTCTCAGGTTGCACCAAGTCAACTCCATTTCGGGTGGACTTTCCTAACGGAGAGGTAGGTGGGGAGATTGATGAGGAGTCGCTTAGCTCCATTTCATCAGAGTAACTTACACTAATTTTTCTTTAATTTTGCAGCGAAAATTTTATACAAAATGAATAAAGCAATGTTTATAAATATTAAATATCAACGTCTTGTTAGTTATTGTTTTTGCAAGCAAAAGCAATTAAAACAAGTATTCAATAATGTTTGTATATAAGAAACAAAATCAATATCGAGAAGAAAAAAAAAACACACTCCCGGAATTTTTATTTTTTCCTGTTTAAAGTTTTTGACTAACGGCACTGTTTTATGACTCGCGTACTTGACACGACCTACAGCGATATAGCAACAGTTTTTGAACGCGCCCACCTGTTGCTGAAGGCACCGTAAGGGACAAGTGTTCGCCCGTAGGCGAGACGATAAACAGCAAAATTATTTTAATATTACTGTAAATCTATTTTTATCCTGATGCCGGTATCACTATTGTGAGCGACAGCTATAAGAACGATAGAATTTTGTGAAACTGTTCCGTGCACACGACCGTTTAGATAGGATGCACAATTGCAACTAACGATCGTTTGAAATATAAAATCATTCTAAAAATAAAATTGTTTAATTAATAATAATTAAAAATGCATAGTGAACCAAAAACTGTTTTCCTCTACGACGACGGCGCCTAACTGTCGAGATTTGCTTTATGCATTATATTCTTAAAAAAAATTTCAACAAAGCTGAATTTAAATTTTGTTGGTTTTCGAAAGAAATTTAAAATAACATCGATTTACATTTTCAAACTCATCTTGTATGAAATAAACTGTGAGCCACTGCATGCATATGTTAATAGTTAGGGAAAAACGAGAAACAACTATAATTTTTCCAGTCGACCATATAGCACAGTATCCATATGACTAATATTAATGAACATTTTTTTTTTTACAGGGTCGCTGCATCACAGTTAGCTACCTTAGGATATCGCAATTCGTTTGGGCACCGAACGTGAACACTTAAAAGCAATGCGTGCAAAAGTATGGAAGGCTCGTGTTGATAGCCCCTTATTTGATTGCTCGCAGTATGCCAAAGGATTAGAATTGCTATTTTCTCGAATGTGGGATAAGTTCTCACGGAATGAAACTCCGGATCACATTTGCGCAACGGCGGTAACAAACAAATGATGCAACTTTTGATTGGATTAGAAGAACAATGAAAGATTTCGGTTGCATTATTGGAGACATAGACTTGGGGAAAAGGTCCATAAGCTAAGCATCGAAGTCACCGGATCTAAAGAATATTTCTTAAATGCTTCGAAAATATGTATATCATTTCGCTATTACTGTTACATGTAAATCTTAAATTTCTTTTATATACGAGCATACATATATACGAAAATATTTGTTTTGAAGAAATGTATTTCGAAGAACGACTACAATTTTTTTATAGATTCTTAATTTTTGCTCTCTTACAAATTAAGATGTTATATTACATTTAAACAAATGCAAAAAAGAAAAAAAATAACTGTTACCCATACATTCAGACGCGTTAGAAAATGTGAATAAAAATAGACGTCGCTTATAAACGCACTTGGCTAACTAAATTTACTTATTGCTACATACGACAAGGTACGTTGCAGTGATGTGGTTCCTGATGTCCCGGTGAAGAGGAAAGTATTTCGCTTTGTTGCCTTGACGGCAGCTACTCGTCGCGGTAGGTTTATAAACCACCCAGACTATAAAGACGTGCGTGGTTTTTTTTTTGGACGCATAGAAACGCTACATTATCGGAAAATCATCTTGCGGTGTATTGTTCATTACCGCTGCATCTGGGACAGGTGGATCCGCTGTGAAAATTGAATTAATAGTACTGTTTGAGTAAATGGTTGATGTTCCCATTGAATCTTTTAGAAAAAAATCAGCCAGAAACAGCTTGCTACTTCGACCACGAGGGGGAGATGATCGGAAGAGACTTCGAACTCTCGGCTCGCAATCCGTTGTAGACAAAAATGTCTATGGCACTTGGGGAGTGCTGCTGGGCATATGGAAAGTGGGAAGCATGCCCGGTGGCTAGGATTTGAGCAGAGGAGGTGACTAATGCTTCCCGTTATGTATTGCGAAACTCCGGGCTGGAGCCAGGTCTCTGTGATTAGCATAATGTCGATGCTGTGCTCAGCTAGGAACAGTTTGAGTTCATCGACTTTTTTGGCTAGCCCCCGAGCGTACCACAGACCAAGGCGGAGCGATTGAGACATAATTTTTTGTTGAGGAGAGACAAGCACAATGTTTTTAGGAACTTATTTGTTTCCTGTAGTTCCTTAAACATTTCTTGAAGAGTGTTCACTTTAGAAGATAGGGCTTCAATCGCTAATTTTAGGCTTGAGGTGTTGCTAGGAGGCTCATGTGCTCCCGTTGAGGCGTGCCTGCTGTTAGTCTTTTCTAGTACCCTAGGGGGGTTGACAATGTATATACCTGTCCGAACTGAATCGGACCCTAGGTCGAAGGCAATAGTTTTTAGTATGCCCGAAGCTGTGACATCGAAATCACTGGGTGGCCTCAAGGGATTTTTTTGTAGTCGACCTATGCGTTGAATCTTTAGGGCCTGTTTTTTGTTTGGTGCCTGGGCAAGGTCTTCATAAAAGAAGTTGTTAGGCATCAACTTCTCTATGATATCTCCATTCGGTTGTACAGTCCAATCACCTTATGACCCTGTGCTTTGAACTCTTCCTTTATACGCACAGAGCGGGTGGTGCTGGCAAGGTTTCGAACAATCATCCTGTATGGTTTGTCTTCCCGCAGCTGATAGATGTAGTGCTGCGTGTTGTGCGCCTTAAGAAGTCGTACGAAAGTGCGGTAGAAGTCCAAATCTTCAGTAAAGACCCTCACGGACCCATCTCTTCTGACCTGGAGGGAGTAGTTTTTTGGGCCAATGGCCTGATCCAGATCTTGCTCCATCTGATTTACATCAGAAACATCCAGAATGTTAATGGGGAGAGGTTTGCGAATCTTGCGCGGGATCTTTTGAATTTTGACACCTTCAGTGTTGTCACATCCATTTACTATCATATCAGCCTGACTCACTTCAATTTCTGGAAAGTCTTCTTCTTCACCATCATTTGCCGGAATTGCAAATTGGTTGGTGGAATAAGTACAGCTTCCCTTTTTTATTATTCCCTTTTTGGGCATGAGGGGGCTGTGGACGCTTAAGTTTCGGCATCCGCCAGTTGACCCTGGGCAAGGTGGACGGTAATGCTTGCTTCGCATGCTCTTTTATAGAGTCCGACGGGGAGGGCGGGTTAAAGACCACGCAGCTGGCAAAGGTTTCACCCATATTTTTTGGCGCGGTCGTCGTTGTTGTTGTTGTGGTGCTTGTTGTTAGCCACTTTGAGCCCCACAATATTTGCGCATTCTCAGGTTGCACCAAGTCAACTCCATTTCGGGTGGACTTTCCTAACGGAGAGGTAGGTGGGGAGATTGATGAGGAGTCGCTTAGCTCCATTTCATCAGAATAACTTACACTAATTTTTCTTTAATTTTGCAGCGAAAATTTATACAAAATGAATAAAGCAATGTTTATAAATATTAAATATCAACGTCTTGTTAGTTATTGTTTTTGCAAGCAAAAGCAATTAAAACAAGTATTCATTAATGTTTGTATATAAGAAACAAAATCAATATCGAGAAGAAAAAAAAAACACACTCCCGGAATTTTTATTTTTTTTTATTTTTTCCTGTTTAAAGTTTTTGACTAACGGCACTGTTTTATGACTCGCGTACTTGACGCGACCTACAGCGATATAGCAACAGTTTTTGAACGCGCCCACCTGTTGCTGAAGGCACCGTAAGGGACAAGTGTTCGCGCGTAGGCGAGACGATAAACAGCAAAATTATTTTAATATTACTGTAAATCTATTTTTATCCTGATGCCGGTATCACTATTGTGAGCGACAGCTATAAGAACGATAGAATTTTGTGAAACTGTTCCGCGCACACGACCGTTTAGATAGGATGCACAATTGCAACT
>JAWNNP010003797.1:0-16636 GCA_035044805.1 Leucophenga maculata | reverse complement strand
TTCGCAGAGCGCCAACTCAACACCAGTACGCAAGATATGCCGTGAACAACAGGTTATTCGCTCTAATTTGGATGCAGGCGGCGCCAAGCACAAGCTCGAATACGATTCTCCAGAGCAAAGCAGCAGCTCAAGCACGCGGGAGCAAGATTTCAAACAATCTAAGCCACGTAGAAGTAACGAAGTAGTCGACAGTGCACATCAAGTACAGGATAAAATTAAAAAGCTACTCGATGAAGTTTGCAAGCAACAGCAAGTAATTGGCCAAGCTAGCCAGGCGTTGAATTTATGTGCGGCCACAATTGAATTCTCAGGATCAACTGAGTCCGTGGAGGGCGAACGCTATTTGCTGCTTGCAAGTGAGTATTAATAAGAATGGCTAATGTCCATACAGTTGAAACGATTTCATCTATTTTAGCACATCGCCGTCAAGCCTGCCTAGATGAAGTGCAACGTTTACGCGTTGAAAACAGCCTGCGTCCAGTAGGTGCACCGAAGGAGCAGGGTATGCTAACAATTAAGGAAATAACAATTCCGCTGCGTCAGGAGTATGTACGCAAAATGGCATCAGATACTATTGCCGGACACCATTTAGTGTGTTTGCTCAAGTATAATGAAAACGTACTGGCAACGAAAACTGTGCCAACCATGCCCGGCCTGCTGTCTGTTAAATTTCCGGATGTATTGCAGTTGAATAACGTTTTTGCTGACTTTAGAGTTAGCGAGGCTGCCTAATATTTTCGTACAAATATGCATAATAATAAATTGCTTACCTGTCCACAGATAACGCTAGAGATTTACGGCATGCTTGCGCAGCGTGATCAACTTCCGCATGAACTGAAGTATCACATCAATCTCAATAAGAAGACCGGCATTAAAACACCCAAAAAGAAGGGCAGCGACAATAGGCTTGTCATGCCGCCAATGCAGAGCCCGGCCGGACCGAATGCAGTACGCACACCACAACTAGTGCAATACGGTTTTGCAATATTCTCGTTGCGTGAGATCGGCGCACAACGTGGACACTGACACAGGTAAGTGGGTGAAAGTAGACATGCGACGAAACAAATGTAATCAATGAATTGCGTTTATTATAAAATTTAACTTATTCTTTAATTTTTTTTATGTAGATGCTAGGCGTAAGTCCATTGGACGGTGTGGTGCACATAAAAGTCAATTGTGAACTTTCCGTTTCGGTTGAATATAAAGGCTTTCTGACAATGTTTGAAGACCTTTCCGGTTTTGGCGCTTGGCATCGACGCTGGTGTTATTTGAATGGCTCAGTACTAAACTTCTGGAAGTATCCAGACGATGAAAAGAAAAAGACACCGAAGGGCTCAATTGACTTGCATGCAATCATTTCACAAAAAGTGACCATTGCACCGCGAGATGTGCTATGCTACTGGAGTGTCAGCGTCCGGCCAAGGACACCGATCAAGAATCATTAATTATTATGCCAAACGGGCGTACAACAATAGTGCGACATCTGCTTTCGGCCGATACGAAGGAGGAGCGGGAGGAGTGGTGTGCCTATTTCAACAAAGCGCTAACGCTGCTGCGTGCCTGGGGACCAACGCAATAGGGGAAAGTCTTTTTCGTATAAACGTAATGATTTGAGTGGTATTGCAAATACCATATTTAGTATTTTCGCCAGTTCATCGTCATCGATTAAACTGTTTTTGTTGACGTAGATGCATTTTACCTTTTTTTTATGTATTTATCGTTTCGATTTGCACAAACTTTGAAAAGAAACAAAAAAAGTTCGCTTACTATAATAGTTTCCCGCATTCGATTTTATGATTCGTTACATTTACTAACGCTATACGCGTGCGATTTTTGTTTTTCTTTTTAATTTACCACTTTATATTTGAAATACTTTCGTACGTCAAATCGAAGTATATGGTTTTGGTATACACTCGTGTATATTTTTTTTTTTTAAATATTAAAGTTGCTTATTATTTAAATATCGATTGAATACTGTATTTACTTTTATAGCGGCGAGGTCGCTGCAAATAATCATGTTTTGTATTAAAAAGGAACATAACAAACGAGATAAATTTATATATTTAAATATAGTTTCCAATAAACTGCTACTACATACTACTACTACTCAAAAATGTTTTTGAAATCTTTAAAATACAACATCCGATGTGCAATACTTATTAAAATCAAACGCCAAACATTTTTAGTACATTTAGATTCATTTATTAAGTTAACTTGAATAGTGATTAATATTGTGTTTGGATAGTTTGTAGGTAGATGAACGCACATTTTTTGCTTTGTTAATCATAAAATAGTTTCTGTGTAAAATATTAAGCTGAAAATATATATATAGTATGATATGCAATTAGTGTGTTGCATTTTTGAACTACATATGATTATTACAGGTATGCATATTGCATTTCTTCATTAATAGTGTCTTTTACATTGAATACATCACATTTAATTAAATTTAACACATTTCACATTAATGGTACATGTATTGTATGTAAATAATTTTATGCTTGCAAATAGATTTTGCCTCTGTATTTTTAAAGCTTCTCTACCGTTTGCTGCTTGTTTTTGAACTAGCGAGCTACAGTTCGTATGTTACACTTTCTACACTGAGCAAATGTAAGTGTATTTATTTTTTGTTTTCTTTAAATTCAATTTGTTGTTTTGGAGGGACTAGTTTTCTTATCCTTTGTTGTTATGTCAGTCAAATGTATAAACAAAGAGAATAATTACATGTGAAAGTTAGTAAGTTTGATAGTTATTGTCGAGTCTTACAGTTTAATGTGTTCGTTAAATTTAGAATAATGTCGTCTTTCGGAAGTATAGAGAGAGTTACACATGTAAAGCGTTGTTAATTGTTCAATTTGCAATTGCGGACTTTATTAAAATATCGCTCAGTAATATTTTATAATACAATCCAGTTATGAGCGCCTGTATTTTTTACTGTATTCTATAATTTTGAATATTGATCTTTTTGTTTCTATGTAAATTAGTTAAATAAGATGAGGAACTAAATTCCAGCAAGCTGAAAATCTGTTCAATATCATCAGTTGGTCCAAAATAAATGTAATCTGAGTTTGCACATGCCCAGGAGTTGATCTCCAATTTGATGGGCTTAACAGTGTTCATCACGAATTTGCCAAACTATGCATGGACAACATTCTTTTCTATTTTTATCATCTTGGCAATAGTTTGGATTTTTATTATTATACAAGGACGTAGAATTTATCCTATGTATAAAATGTCTATACAGAGTTAAAATATCTGAATTACTGATTTAAGGAATGCTTCGTTGATGCCGAATCAATACAGCTGCATATGTTTCTATAATTTATTATTTTTGGTAGAAAATATTTATTTGTGACTGTTTATTTTAGACCAATCTTTAGTTAAACACTGTTCCCATAGGGAAAAAGGGTATACTAAGTTTGTGCAATTCTATGTAACAGATAGAAGCAGGCGTGGCAGAGCCCACAAAGTATATACATATATTCTTGACCAGCACCAAGAGGCGATACGTCTGTGCATCTGGCTGTTCGTATGAATTTCGAGATCTTGTAGATTATATAAGAGTAGAGCCTTCATTTTATTGATGTTCGTTTTATTAAAAATACGAAATTTGGGTCTCCTTACATTAATCCTTATTAATCTGCATATCTTTTCCACATTTCCTTTTATTTTTTTTTGAATTTTATTTATTTTTTTGTTCATTTAGCTAGTAGCGTCAAATTTGATTCCTAACAAAATATTTCATATAGGCCAAGAACGGCATACCAGTAGCCCTCGTAGAAATTGTTAGGAACAGGGTAACTAATAGTTGAGCCCAATCGACTGCAGCGTACTTTTTGTTGTTGTTGTTTTAAAGGTTTCTTTAATTAACGCATGATAAACTTTATTGTTCATCATACGGACTTTATTGTCCGCATAAATACAAATGAACGTACATGTGTGATTGCGTTTGAAGTTTATTTCATATTTGAGATACCATGGGAATTCAAGCATTTCATTCTAATTTTGTTAAAATTTAAAATTTTAAAAGCTTATTAAATATTGAGTTTAAAAAAAAGAAAAATTTTATTTCAAACTAAATAAAAAAAAATCGCAGTTTGTGCTGGTATATGTTGAATTTGATGTCATTTAGTTGAAACATTTGAATTTTTTTACATAAACACATACAAAAGAAATATAAAACCCTTAAACATTCTTTTTTTTTGTTTATAAGCATTTGAAATGAATAATTACATGAATTCCAGCATAGTATCATAGCAAAATTAATTAAGGAACTGTCCGAGTAGATAATTATTTTCCTCAGAGCTGCAAAGCTCAATTAATGTTGATGTTCATTAATGTATAAATACTTAATATTAAACAAATTTATTTAATGCATACATAAATATGTATATGTAGTACATTGTATATGTATATTGTATGTATATATAAATATTTTTTTTATTTTTTATTTAAATGTTTAACATTTACATCCATCAAAATCTTTTTTAATATGTGTTACTGTCTAATATATGTATATCCATTTTGTTAAATTAATACTCTTCAAATTCCAGTGTGTATGTGTAAGAAAGGTTCAGCTTTTTCTGTAGCTAAGTTCAAAAATGTTTCAAAATTTTTTTGACTGATTCGTAAATTGTACTTAGTTGTGCCACACTTAATATATATATATATTTTTTTTTTTATTGGCAAAAATCGGAGAAAAAAGTGTTAAGTTTTACAACTCTGCGTCGTATTGTATTGAAGTATTAAAAATCAAGAAAAAGCTACCGATTAACTTCGTTTTTTTGTGACAAGAACTTTGGAGTAGCATTGACGAAAAAAGTTTTTATTTTGGTAGGCCCGATGGCTTTAGCTACTACTAATCTGAACGGTATAGTTGAGTTGCAGGTGTTGTGATGTGAGGCCATTTCGTTTAAAATGCCTCAAGATAATTTGCAACATACCCAGAGAAAACGTTTAAATAATAAGTGGTGTGTAGAGTATTAAAACTTCGTTCTAGCCGAAATTTATATTTATAATTTTCTTATACTTATTTTTCTTATACTTATTTTTATGTTGTATAATTTTCAAAATATGTATTTATTTATGTTTTGTATTGTATAAATAAAACATTTATATTTGTTTCTGTTTTTCACATTTAAATTTTGTATTTAGTTTCACTTGATATCCTTAAACTAGTGTACATATACATATGTGTGTATATAATATATTTTAATTTAATTTTCAGCAGCGACATTAAAGTTTATATCGCCTTTATTCAAATGATCAGGTTGCCAATACAATACAATGTGCATACATATATTGTTACTGCTGTTCTTGGTGCGTTTATTGAGCAATCCTTTGATATCCACACATTCCCATCATTCATTGAACTGTGCAAAGCCAATATATCTTGCCTTTTTATTGTTTGTTTAGTTTTCTTTGTATATGCATGATATTACTATAAAATATGAATATTTTCTTTGACTATTCTATTGTATTGTAGGTTTATTATATTTATATTTCTATGCGAAAGTGTTTCTGTTTGAGATGCTGACTGCCAGTGTATATTCATGTTCAATGCTTAGCCATTTGATGTCAAAAGTAAAATAGTTTTTTTTTTTTTTTTTTTGTAAATATTTTAAACATGTACAGACTTAAACCTTTCACTTGTTGCACACCTAAATTTTTGAGTACTGTCTCAGCAAGACTTTTATGCCAAAAATTCCAATTATCACAGCTGATTACTTTCTTTGCTATAATATGTACATGTTTATTTGTTTAAAATTTAATTTATGTGTATGTGGTTTGTTAGAAAAAAGTGACTTTAAATTTCGCTGGCTAAAAAAATTAAAGAAAGCTTTCGGTAACGTTCCACCCAAAGGAATGTCCGCATCTTTAATAAGGATGCTGCAAGTATTCAGCTAGTTGATGTCCTCGAAAGATACAAGGCTGACTGACATGCCAGGGCTGTTCTAAAAAAGCGTACTGTGACATATACTATACCTGCCATACGACTAAGCATGAATTCGGATGCGATTTCGTGGTAAGTAGCCCATAGATACATCAAGGCTAAATATTTTAGTATAATCCTGATGTGTGCCTACGCACCGACGGAAGAGAAAACGATGATATTAAAATCGTGCTTGGCGACTTCAACGCCATAATTGAGTAGGAAGGAATCTTTGGCCCTACCGTCCAGAAATTTAGCCTCCACGACACTACCTCCAATAATGGTGAGATGCTTATCGATTTCGTTTAATGTTCTGATTGACGGAAGGCAAACGAAGAGAGGAGAAATGCCTTTTCAGACGCAGTTGTGACAGAAATGAGGTCGAATATTTTATCAAATGATCAAGCGTCTGACCGAAGTAACTATTTGTAAAGACGAATAACCTGCAGTTGCAACAAAAACGGTTTTTAATCCACCTCTTCAGTATTTATTAACATTCAATAAAGTCGGTTTATGTTATTCTACATGGTCCATTGTAGTAGGTAAGTGAATATTGCATTAGTATAAGTGAAATGTAATACAACGATACATACAATCCAATAAAAATAAAAATTTTTAAAGATGTTGGCATCATTTTTGGCAAGATATTCATGCCAGCAAAGTTTGTTTTGATTTTGCTGATGTTTTTCGGTTTCAATACGCAAAAGCCCATGAAAGGACGCCATTTTGACACGATTAAGGAATAGCTGATGTTTAAATAAATATATTTCGAGTCAAATAAAAAGTCACCTTTTTTTAACAAAAACTTCTCGGAAATTACTGCGATATTCTGCGCAGAGTATATAAGCCATAAGCTGTGTTACCAATATTACTATATCTTATTATCAATAATTCAAATACTACTTCTAAGAATTTTACCGTTCAAAATTTCGTCAGAATTTATTGGAAAACGTGTGTAGTAGGTATTTTTTGTATGTAAGTATATGTGTGTAAGTTTTACGATGAATACTACTTTCGGTTTAGCTTTCTAATTTGTAATTATTTTCTATATTAACACCAAGATGGACTTAAAACAACATCAATCCTAATAGCAACACATGCATACTTCACAATAATGGTTCTATAGATTTGAGTTTAGGAATGCAAACAATAACTAATAGTAACTGTTAAAGATGGCCAATATTGTTGTGCGTTCATTTAGAAAGAGTTGTAAAATTTAAATCAATTAAATAAACTTAAAAGTCTTTCGAAAAAAATTTTAGGTCTGACTAAATTTAATTCGACCGAACAAGTTTATTTCGTAGTTGAAATTCGATTTGTGACCGTGTAACTGTTCACTGCAAGCGTGATGTATACTCAGTCAAGCTATTTAGTATAGTTTGCCAAGTTGTATTTTTGGACTTTTTCAAATCAATTTTTTTTTTATTAGAATTTTACTGTTCCTACGTTTTACCAAGTTGATTTTATGAGATGTATGGTATTTAATACACTTAGATATTTTTAATTAATATTAGCAACTATTTTCTAAACATCAAGGGATTAATTTGTATATTTTCTATTTTGGATCGTGCTTAATTGAGCATACTTTTCTTTAAGAGAAATTTAATTGTTGTTTTTTTTATTTTAGTTTTTGTTTTTTTTAAGCTGAGAAAAAAAATTATACATAATAAAAGTAAAGCAAAGAAATTTAATATATCAAGTTGGTAACAGGAGTTTTTGGCATTGTGGGTATTAAAAAGAGCGATCAAAAATGTATGCTCGCACTACATGACTTCATGTATATTCTGAATTGTGCGAAAACGTGCTTCCACATCAATACTTCCATATCAATACTACTTAAAGTATCATCACTACAGTAGATATCCTTGAAATTTGTCTCTTAATTGTTTCCATTTTTATTCCAAAAACAACACTAAACAGAAATAGGTTCTGCTTTAAAAACAGTACCGCACTGCTTTGTCTCCATCTTGTTTCGAAATACATTGTAACTCGCCACTTGAAGAGGACATCCTGTATTCTCTATTTGCAAATGCTCCCACATTTTGGTTCTGTTAGGCAGTGACTATGTGTAACTAACCTTTTTTGGTATTGCCGAATTTGAGGCTAGAAAATACCGTTTGAAAAATTCATCGGACTCGCTGGAAACTCGTTACTCTGTGGTTTTTGGAGTCGCTGATAGCGAATTTGAAGTCAGTTTTGCATAATTCAAAATGGCTGACCCAATATGAAGGATAAAATTTTTTTAAAATTGCTACAGTTTGCTTGAAACTTCTTACTTGAGGCATTTTGGGGTCTATGATTACAAATTTGATGTACGTTTTCTGGAAATCAAAAATGTAGACTTAAACATGATGGCAGATTTTTGCTGCATGCTGGAAAGAGAAGCAAGTAGCGCCAAATTATTGCTTTACATAGATCTTTTGAAGAGAAAAGAACTCGATACAGTTCAAAACAGGAACACAATTAAAATTAGCAACTTCATCGAACAGCCTATTTAAAGGCTATACGATTTACAAAATCCGATCAGTGTTAGTTAAATAAAGCTTAAAATAGAGACATTTCGAGAATTCGGATTTTTGTGTTTCGGAGTTATGGAAGCAGTCTGCATTAGAAAATAAAACTAAGTGTTGTCCTATTCTAGTTTCGAATGGTGTATATGAAACAAAGTTTATGTATTATTATATTGTATTATAATCCCATAAAAGTTGCCCTTATAATACTATATAATCTGGCAATATTGTTTTTATTCAACCAACATTCAATAACATTTATTTTATACTCCTTAGGATAGTCCGCTGTAAAAATTAAATTAAATATAATAACAAACTGGTTTTGAATAGAACCTGTTTCCTAAAGGATTGCTTAAAATGAGAAACATATAAAAATAAAATAAAAAAAAAGTTAAAAAACTTTTCTTCTTAAAGATATTATGCTTAAGTATTATTTTTAAGTTAAGAACTTAATTAATTGAGATGTTCTTTTATGGTGGCTTTGCTCTTGTAGATGCTTTCAATGAGCTCTGTTCATTGCTAGTACTTACATACTTTTTTTATGGGAAAACTCCACAAATAATCTTCTCATTTACACATTATGTGTTTATTTCTATTAAATTCTATTATAGTCCTACTCTATTCCCCATTTTTTTACCATTGTACATCTTATATTTCTAAAGATGCAAATTGTTGGTAAATGGCCGCTCGTGAATGCCATAAGCATACTTCACACTCTAACCTCGTCTCTTATTCATTCCGTAAATATTTTTATTAGATTTGTATATTCTTTAAACATTGATATGTACCAGTACAACATTGAACATTGATATATTTGACTTTATTACTGCATTTTATTTGCACAACTTACTTAAAATTTAATATTCATTTGATCTTTGCAACAGATGAATAAATTCAAGGAATGTGGATTTTTTTTGTTTTGTTTTACAATTTACCAAAATTTAGTCAGCCAATCGTATTTCTCAAATTTGATTAGTTTTAGGCTACAAATTATCGCATATTTAATTGACATATGCATCTTGAAGACATTCATATTTTTTTGTACGATTATTAAAAAGTTTGTGAAAACTGCCGTCAATAAGAGATTATTTTTGTTGATGAAAAAACTGGAACATTTCATTGGTTGTATGTTAAGTCTGTACCCTTTACAATCTAGATTTGGTTGTCCTTTAAAAAAAATATTGTTTTGTCTGTTTCTCGTTTTGGGGGTTTTTAATTCCAAGAGTTTAGTTTTTCTTAAGTCCTCTCTAATTTAATTTAATTTTATTTTTTTAGAGTTGGCCATACCAAATTTGATGTCTCTAAACTCGAAAAATGTATGGGGAGTAGGTCCGTTACTGCTGTAAGCGGTCGCAACCAGCGCTATAACAAACTATACAATCTATTGTAAAGGGGTGGCCAACCGTTCGATCGCGACTATTCGTCTAGTTGGACTAATAGTCGCGATCGACCGGTCGATCGTTTGGCCACCCCTGTCATAGACTATATGAAGTTCTAATACTAAATTTTGTATATAAACTTCTCTTTCAAATATGTTTGATTTGATTTATGCAGGGTATTAAATGTTCCATATTGATCGGCCTGGCAGTGTGCAGATAGTCACACTTACTCACTTCATGTTTTTAATAGTCGTATGACACTAGCTCAATCTTCTATTGGTTTAGAATCGAATTTTTATAAGATCCGATTATTATATTATTAAATTAAACAAGAGAAATAATTTTCTTCTAAAAAAAAAAAAAAAAAAAAATTGAGATTAGCTAGGATAGCATAGGATAGACAGTTATGCTAACGAGATTTATTGATATAACTGTAATATCAGTTATTAAAAAAAAACAAGAAAGAATGAGTATGCTCGACTACGAGCCAATCTGTTCCTAACGATTTGTAGTGCTCCCATCTAGGCCTATGTAGAATATTTTATTATGAATCATGCAAGATATACAAAATTTGGCGTTTCTAGCTAAATAAACAATACCAATAAATTTTCATACAAGAGCTCAGAAAGTGCGCTACCCATTTAAGTGTTCCGATCTGGACCTAAATGGAATACTAGATAAGGATTAACATAAGGTAAGCCAAACTTGGTGTTTCTAGCAAAATTAACAACATTAATTTCTATAAAATGTTTTCATATAAAAACTCAGAATGAGGAGTACGTTTGCAAGGTAAGTGTCAACCTCTGGCCACCATGTTTATTAATTAGAAGTTAACTAAAAAATGCATAAATTAATATAAACATGCAGATTTGCAAGATCTCGATTTTCATACGGACAGCTAGACAGACAGACAGACGGACATATATCGACAATATCGACTAAACTTTTGACGCTGATAAAGAATATGCATTGTTAATGGGGTCTGCCACGCCTTCTTCTGCTTGTTACATAGATTTGTAAAAACTTAGTACATATATCATATTTCCCCATGGGAACAGGGTTTAACAACATTCATAAAATAATTGTTAAAATTAATATATTTTCATACAATAATATTAATTCAAAATGTTTATATATGGGAGCCATACCTTCTACTGGCCACATCACTGTAATTTTGACTAGTATGTTGCTATTTAGAATAACTAGAAGGAAGATGAATAGACATTTGAATATTAAAACGTCATGTGAGACAGCTTGACTTTGAGGCATTAAAATTTGGTCGTTAAAAAGATTCCTTGAAATTGTAATTCATTGAGAATTTCTGTAGAAACTTTTAAGGCGCTGCATAAATACTATGAAAATTGGTTTAAGTGCCTGCAAAAATTTATTACACTTAATGGCGAACATTCTGCAAAACTAAAATATTTTCAATCACAAATATTTGTTTTTTATATCCTGTATCCATATGGTAAAAATGTGTATTAAGTTTATGCAAATGTATGTCACAGACGGAAGGAGGCTCAAAATTGAGCAACATCAAAATTCGAGCCGATACAGATAGGTACATTCATCTGCCCGTCTGTCTGGCTGTTCAAGAACTTGAAGGCTATAAGAGATAGCGTGCTCAAATTTATATATAAAGATTCTTCTATTTCATCTTCAGATCACTCGTATTCAACGAGTGATGGTGGTGCATATGTCGAAACCTACAAATCTACTCCTTAATCTGTGTATTTGATAAAAACACCAAATTTGGTCTACTTTATCAAATATTCCATTTAGGTTCAGATCGAACCAATAGTAGTGTTGCCCTTCATACAAATCTGTTCCAGGTTTCTAGGTTTTTGTTTGAATTTTGCGTTTTGCAATTTGCGTCAAACCTTAATATAAAATTTTCTTTTAAAAGAGATGTCTCCCAACAAAAAGTCAAGTTAATTTAATGTTCGTCTGACTAGCTTGGAGACTATAAAGCCTTGAAGTTTGTATATTCATTGTAAAGGGGTAGTTCCCACAACTGTCATTTCTTGCTAAGTTTCAAGAACTTTTAGCTTTAAATTCCATTTTTGATAAAACTTATTTAAATTCTAATGAAATATAGGTAAATATTCGATCATTAGAAAGTGTAGCCCCATAAAAATTTTTCCCTTTTTCTTTTAGGCCCTGTACCGAAGGTACAAGAGCCTATTTGTTTTGTGCAAATGTATGTAACTGGTAGAAATATTGGTAAAGACCCTCCAAAGATACCTCCATTATGGACAGGAGTGATAGAGGAGTCGATATAGACATGTCCGTATGTCCCTCTGGCCGTCCGTATGAACGAAAAGATGTCGGAAACGGTAATAGATAGACACTTCCGGAATTTTACAATCTATTTTAAAAACTTGCCTCTCCCCCCCCTTTTCGTTTCATACATAAAAAAATGTTTTAAAAGGCACTTATTCTTGCAGTCGGAAGTGGTCATAAATTTGGTCATAAGCTCGGGAAATATTTAATGTGTTTGTTAGGAGACCTGTACTGGTACAGGGCCTCTTACAGTCGGTTACGCCCGACTGTGATTTTCTTACTTGTTTGTTATGGTTTAATTTAGTTTGAAACGACAAATTTTATGTATCTTATACTCATCCCAATAAATTATTCTGCACGGATCCAGCTAGGAGTTATCGTCTATATACATTTCAATGTACAGTGTACAGAGTATTTCGCAGTCGACCATACTCGAGCAGAACGTTTTATTTTGTTCATAATTAGGCCAGAAACATAATAAATATAATATTATATATATATAATTTATGCAAGGGCGTATCCAGGAAGCAGGGAGTGGTCATGGCCCCCTCCCCCTAATTTATGAAAAGTTCATTAAAAAATTTATTTTACTACATATTTCCCACTTTTGCCTACTAAAAAAAAAGATTTTACTATCCTCAGATCTGCCAAATTTATTCTTTTCTCTTGTTTTATTTATTATTTTTTTTTACTTTTCAGTTATACCAAGAGCAGTTTTAACTAGTATCATACAGCTTTAACTATTTAATAATCGTACTAATGTTGTTTTCTATTTCTCTATTTTCAAATACGTATATGGTTATGTACGATTTTAATTACCAAATTCCAAATATTAGTTTTTGATTCTATTACAATCAAATTTTTTGCAAAATGCTACGCTTACAACAACCTTTTCAATCACTTTAAATTGATTCTAGCAATATTTGCTTCACACAAAAACTTATATCAAACTTACCAACAAATTAAATCAATTAATTGAAACAACAAATTAAAATAAATAAACTGAAAGTGTTGTTTTTTTTTTTTTTGCTTTTAATTTTCAATTAAAATTAAACACTTTCCACACTTAAAATAACAAAACATAATAAATTAGAACTTAAGAACAACAAATTAAAATACGAAATATCAAATTTCAGGTACTTTTTCAGAAGGTACAACAACAAAAATAACAAAAAAAGAATAGCTTAAACCCTTTTTATAAAAAAATATAATAATTTATATCGCTTTCTAATCACAATCAAAACTGGCGGCACTCAAAACGCTCTCCTTACGCATTTCAATTTTTTTAGCTATTTAAGCTATCATGGGGCCACGATTGGCTTTGGCCTGTGCATTCTGCCGCCGCAGATCCAAACTGGTCAAAGCAGTTATAATGGTACCAACAACAAGCATTATAGCCATAGTTATATTAGCTGGTATATCTCCATATTCGTAAAACATCGCCGAATAAATGAGTGTAAAGATGATGCCAAAAGTTTGTGCGGCAGCATTAAGCAATCCAGACGAGGTACCTTCCGGTTCCGGAAAGGTTAACTCGGCACCGAATTCAAAACCCACTGGTAAATAGCCAGTCATGAAAAATCTGCGTATATTGAGTGAAATGAAACACATGCAAAAGAAACACAGCTTGTACAATTATTTAGTAAAAGCAATAAAAAAATTAAGACAGAAATGAAAATCATAGAAATCGATTATCTAAATTCTCGAAATTAAATAAACTCACCCAAGCAACGATGCTGTCACATAGACCACAAAAATGTGTCCGGTGTCCAGCGTAAACGGAAACACCCACATACCGACCATGGACAGAGCATAAACTGCCAGAGTTGTTTCCCTGTTGAATAAAAGATGATTGTAATTAAAAACTGAAATACGAATTTTTCTTTTAGCTTTATAGCGTTTAAAAGTAGTAGATTTCGGTTATATACTTTTCAAGTTTTCGGTATAACAAATAATAACAAACATTTTTAAATGAACATTTTTAATGGCTTTATTGTTTTTGAAAATATTCTACATGAAAATTTATGCACGATTGAGGCACCTCCACAATATGGATTGTGAACGCAACATCAGCTTCTTCTGGCATAGAAAAACATCCACCACACAGTGTATTTTTGTTGTTTGGAAAGAAAATTAAATCATTGGATGATAAATCAGTGCTGTACGGCGGATGACCTATCAATTCCTCATTTTGAGTGCTCAACAGCTATCTTGTATGAACCGATGTGTGAGAGCTTGCATTATTATGGTGGAAGGTGTTTCGTCTTCGGCGGTTTACCATACAGAATTGACCATTTTACGTTGCGCAAGCGAAACGTTGGCCACATGACCAATGCGGCCGAAGAAACACGCGACCACTTGCATCGCAGTACTTTGTGCGTGAACAACTGTTGTTGGATTTGACACTTTTGGCTGTTTTGTTTCCGGCTCATATGCATATATACATGATTCGTCACCTATGACGATCTTATAAACGTCTTTTAAAGCAACTCAAACGCATTATTTCAGCATATCTTGCTCATATACAATCCGAGCCTTTTTTTGAGCGATTGTCAAATTAAGCGGAATTCAAAACCAACAAACCTTTTTTTCGGCAAGGTATTCATCGTGGAACTAATGTTTAGGAATGCCTTAATCTCACGGTATGTCAATACAAGCCCAGCTATATGGTCGTACAAATTTTTGTATGATATTAGTATAGATTTGTATCGTGCACCAAAGAAAGTCAAACAGATGGCCAACAAGGTCATGGCCACAGTACTTAATGTATCGAGACTGTGTTTAGAAATAGAATGCCACTAACATCACCCTCGTAACTAAAACTAAGTTTGATACTTGACGTTGATACTGATTAGCTTTGTTAATTGAATAACTCTAATTAATGAATATTTCTGAGAATTGTACTGAATACCTAAATGGATGTTTGCCAAACTATTTACAAACTTTGCTGTTCGACACGTTGACAAACAATTGATTTAAACTATTCATACTCATGTAATTTGAACGATTGTCGCTTGCAATCAATTCATAGAATATGTTCCATTCGAATTAAAATGTCTACGAAATCTTTGAAATTTAATTCATATGAAATAGACTAATTACTTACTTGAATTTGTGCGTCTTATCCAAAACAATGCCAGACACAACCGAGCCCAACATACCAGCAAGAACAATGCTCAGTCCAATGCGTCCGGTATCCACTTCATGACCAGGATAATACTTTAGGACAACCTGTAAAGATTATTGTTTACAGATGCATTAGTGTTTCAACAAACAAGAGCTTTGGTCGATTGATTATACCCTGCACACATTTTTTATATTTTGTTTTCATTTCGCAGAAATTTCTTTTTATTGCTTAGGTAGTAAAACTGTTGCAGGTTCTGAAATTTCAGGATAAACTTATAATAGTGTGGCATAAAAGAGGGCAACTCAGGTAGACATGCAGACGGACAGTGTGATATGACTCGACTTTATGTTGCTTTATTTGTTCTACAAATATTTCTTTGTGCAGGGCATATAGAAAACTAAATTCATAATCAAAACAAAGGTCAATTAAACAACGCGTTAAAATATAGTTCGCTCGATACTAACTGGATTAAGCAGCGTTGATATGGCATAGAACACGCCCACATTTATGCCGTATGCAATTAGCAAGAAAACGTAATTGCGATTAAGTATTAGGTTCTTGAGCGACTGTGTAAAGGTAACTTGATTGGCATTTGCGACACCGCGTGCTGCATCCTCGATTGAGCGTTGTGCAGCTTCTTGGGCAGCGGACGGTGGTGTGGGCGGCTTATCCTGAAAGACTGCAAAAAAAATAAAATTGCATATATTTAATAGCACAATTGCGGCCAAATTTTTACTTACAAAACACCATCAACACAACTAGAACGCTTGTCAGTCCGGCAACGTAGTAAAACATCCATTGCAAGTCACGTCCTATTGCCGGCTTATAATCGCTATTGGCTACAAGTAAAGGTGGTAGAACAAAACCAATAGCAACGCCCAGCTGAAAAACATATTTAAGATGTATAAATTATATCAATTTCAAAAAAAAATCGTTTGATGAGGTAAGATCAAGCAGCGTAGGTTTACCTATAACTGAAAAAAACCCGGACTGAACCGTTAAAAACTGTCTGACCAGAAAATGCTCGCCCTATACGCTGTAGCTATTTAATATGGCTTGTACGACTATGCAGCGCAGCTTTGTTTTTTCATTTAGTTGAAATTGATTAAAATTGTTGCTGTTCGCTGCTCTTGTTTGGTTATTTGTTATTTATTTTATTTTAATTTGTTATGTTGAAAATTTTACTGTCAGCTGGCAGCCTACGATAAAAGACACGACAATATTTAACAAAAAAAAAAAAAAACAAAAGAGAAACAATAAAAATGGAAAAGTGTCCTTGCTTCAGTTAGCTAAATTTAAGCCATTTATCGTACTATAACATGCGCCTGCAAGTATGCAATAAAAATGATGAATAAACAATGCACAATGCTGCAACTGTTGCCGCCTGATATGCTTTGCAAGCACA